>VWYK01017415.1:1127-20341 GCA_013399775.1 Semnornis frantzii | reverse complement strand
AAAGGAATTTTAAATGTGGAGCTATGCAAGAAAGGACAACATAACTGTCCTTGCAAAGTACAATAAATGGCTATGTTTAATTCTGAATAGAATGAAAAATATCTCAAAGCCCTCAGCAGGTTTTCTTTCATTCAGGTCACAGGAATCACAGGAAGAAATATCAGTGTGGAATTTCAGAGGCTGCAGCCAATTGCCTTTTTGGTAAGTTCAATGATAACGAAAAGATTAGATACTAGCATGCCTTTATTTTTTTTTTTCCTCCTTAATAAAAGGTCAATAATAATTTCATTCCCTGGTTAAGGGAATGTTAATTGCTGACTATTAGAAGCTATTCCTTCTAGTTCCAATAGCTAATATTCTACATTCTAATTCTACAGAATATTCTATATTCTAATATTCTACTACCTTCTGTTAGAAGCTGTTGCTGAATATTAGAAGCTATTATGGCTCCACTTGAGAGATGCCTGAAATGTCCTTGGGAGCCTCTGGAAAGGTTTAGATACATCAGTGATGTTGGTTCAGGTAGAGATGGGGTTTACAGCATCTCTCTTGTGGCCTGGCCTGGGCTGAGGCTTGTTCAGGGTTTCATAGGATCATAGAATCATAGAATGGGTTAGGTTGGAAGGGGCCTCAAAGATCAGTCAGTTCCACCCCCCTGCCATAGGCAGGGGCACCTCCTACTAGAGCAGGTCACTCAAGACCACATCCAATCTGGTCTTGAACACCTCCAGGGAGGTTGTGCAGCACAGAATCATCCAATGTGATCACATTCTGTGATTCTGTGCTCCACAGCCTCCCTGGGCAACCTGTGCCAGTGTCTCACCACCCTCACTGCAAACAACTTCCTCCTAACATCCACTTGCAATCTCCCCTCTCACACTTCAAACCCATTGCCCCTTGTCTGGTCATAACAGGACCTGGTCAATAGTCCCTCCCCAGCCTTCCTGTAGCACCCTTCAGATACTGGGAGGCCACTCTGAGGTCTCCAGGAAGCCTTCTCTTCTCCAGGCTGCAGAGCCCCAACTCTCTCAGCCTGTCCTCATAGCAGAGCTGCTGCAGCTCTCTCAGCATCTTGGTGGCCTCCTCTGGACTGGCTCCAACAGTTTAAAAAGGCTAAGGAGCCCACTGGAGAAGCAGGAGATGGGGCAGGCTTCCCATCTCCACTGTGCTCTCCACTTTGTCAGCCCTGCATCCCTTTTTTCTGTGATTTATCCCGTGGGCATCCTCAATATTTCAGGCCAGAGGAAAGAGATTCCTCCAGCTGATTCCCAAAGAGAAATGCTGAGATAAGATGAGAAGCCAAACCCAGAGATGTCCTTCTACCCCAGCAGAGACCTGATAGCCCCAGAGCCCTGAAGATCAAGGTGATCTCTTTCACCTTTCTCCCAGGGGGTGAAAGAGGTGGCAAAAAGAAGAGAGCCACAAAGATGCTGAGAGGGCTGCAGCAGCTCTGCTGTAAGGACAGGTTATGAGACTTGAGGCTCTTCAGCCTGGAGAAGAGAAGGCTTCCAGGAGACCTCAGAGTGGCCTTCCAGTATCTGAAGGGGGCTCCAGGAAGGCTGGGGAGGGACTATTGACAAGGTCTGGGAATGCCAGGACAAGGGGCAATGGGTTTGAAGTGGTAGAGGAGAGAGTGAAAGTGGATGTTAGGAGGAAGTTCTTTTCAGTGAGGGTGGTGAGACACTGGCACAGGTTGCCCAGGGAGGCTGTGGAGCACAGAATCACTCAACGTGATCTTTGATCTTTGATCCTGTTGGGTGATTCTGTGCTTCACAACCTCCCTGGAGGTGTTCGAGGACAGGTTGGAGGAGGCCTTGAGTGACCTGTACTAGTGGGAGGTGTCCCTGCCTATGGCTGGGGGTTGGAACTGGATGATCTTTGAGGTCCCTTCCAACCTTACCATTCTATGATTCTATGCAAAGCCTTCTGCTTTGCCTGCAGAGCTGCCCAGGGTAGGACATGTGCTGCTCCCTACCCTTCAAAGCTTGGCTCCATCCCCACACCAGCCCAAGGGACAGTCACAACCTTTGACCCCACGGGTGAGAGAGGACTGGGTCAGGGAAAGGACCATCACAACCCACACTGTCCCTGGGTGAGCTCAGCCATGCAGGCTCCCTTGATACACAGCTGGCATTTGCCATGGCAATGGGAACAGTCACTCTCTGGTGGTGTTCCTCTTGCAACACAGGCAATTTTTAAGTATTCACCAGCTCTATTAAAGAATAAAATACAAACAACTTCAGAGATCCCTTTCCCTTGAAAACTATCTTGGAAAATATGAGTCATTTACTTCTCACCTAAACAGGAGAAGTAATAGTTCCCAGCACTCCCTGAGGATGCATTTGACCAGAAGCTAAGGCAGATGTAGAAATGTCTGCAAAGATTTTCATTCCTTTCACAAAGGAAAAAAAAAATAATAGAAAATAATAAAACTGTAAAGCAAGAGTGAAGGTATTACTGGGTTTTAAAGCACTGCTGGCCTTTTGATTACCCTTAAAATCAGTTCAGATCACAAAGAAAACACAGCTAGAGAAGGTCACACTGCAAAAGAATGCAGGTGGTCTCATTTTTTTTTAACAGCTGAAGTAATAGCAGCACAAATCTCACAGCCCCCAAAGAGCCTCTCCTGGTTTGGCAATTGCCACATATAATATCTGATGAACTCTGATGTCTCACTGCTCAAGGATAAAATCCCAGCAGGCAGGGGCTGAAGGAACAGCTACACAGTCAGAGGGGGGAGAAAAAAAAAATCTTGTATTATTACAGCAGCCACTTTATTTTATCCACCAGAATTAAAACCTCTTCACAGATAAAAGTGGGGATTTTTTTTTTTCAGCCCCCAAAGCAATTTGAGATTTCTATAGAATCATTCAAAAGCAATTAAAATCCTGCTCCTGTTGATGGATTTGTATTTCTTGCTCACATTGATGTCAGGCTTTGAAATTCAGGGATGCTGAATGTAATTCTTTAGGGCTTTGGAGTCATTGCTGAGTGCCAGAAAATACCTTCCATAAGTTTGCAGCTATGTCTTTGGTAACACCAAAGTGGTTTCAGGACCTGTAGCTATTAAAATCCAGAAGATATTGCAATAAAGCACTGGTGCAATATCAGGCAATTCAATACACAGCAATTTCAGCCTTTTAGGGAGTAAATGTTTTAGGGGAAGAGGGAGAAGAGAGAATCCAATAATCTAGCAACAGTAGAGTTAGGTAAGAGGGGCCAGGGAGATCTTCCAAACTGTCCTACTGCATCAAGAGTGACAGACTTACACTGCAAGGAAATCATCATAATGATAATAATAATGGTGATGATGATAATGATGATGATAATGATAGTGTTGATGGTGATAATGATGGGAATAACTATAACAATAATGAGGATTATTATTATAATGATAATAATAATTACGATAATGATAATGATGAGAAGAACAATAACAATGATTATTATTATAATGATAATAATAACAATAATGCTAATAATAGTGATAATGATTATAGTGATAATAACTATGACAATCACAATAATGATATTAATGATAATATGTATAATGATAGTGATAATTATTATAATAGTAATAATGATAATAGTGATAATGATGATAATGATAATAATAATGATGATGGTAATAATGATAATAATGATAACATTTATAATAATAGTGACAATTATTATAATGATGATGATAATAACAATAATGATAGCAGTGATAGTGAGGATAATGATAATAATAATGATGATTGATGGTAATAATGATAATAATGATAACATTTATAATAATAGTGGCAATTATAATGATGATGATAATAACAACAATAATAATAACAGTGATAATGATGATAATGATAATGATGATTGATGGTAATAATGATAATAATGATAACATTTATAATAATAGTGGCAATTATTATAATGATGATGATAATAACAACAATAATAATAATAGTGATAATGATGATAATAATAATGATAATTGATGGTAATAATGATAATAATTATAACCTTTATATTAATAGTGGCAAGTATTATAATGATGATAATTATGATAATAACAACAATAATGATAATACTGCTAATGATGATAATGCTAATAATAATGATAATGATGATGGTAATAATGCTAATGATGATGGTAATAATGCTAATAATGATAACATTTATAATAATAGTGGCAATTATTATAAGGATGATAATGATGATAATAACAACAATGATGATAATAGTGATGATGATAGTTATAATAATGACAATAATTATAATAATAATAACAAATAATTATAGTGATCATGATGATAATGATGATGGTGATAATGATGATAGTGATAATAGTAGCAATAATGATTATGATAATAATAATGATGATGGTGATAATGATGATAATCATAGAATCCTAGAATGGTAAGGTTGGAAGGGATCTCAAAGGTCATCCACTTCCAACCTCCTGCCATAGGCAGGGACACCTCCCACTAGCACAGGTCACTCAAGGACTCCTCCAACCTGGCCTTGAACATCTCCAGGGAGGGAGCAGCCACAACCTCCCTGGGCAACCTGTGCCAGTGTCTCACCACCCTCACTGCAAACAACTTCCTCCTAACATCCACTTTCAATCTCCCCTTTACCACTTCAAACCCATTGCCCCTTGTCCTGGCATTACAAGACCTTGTAAATAGGGGGTCTTAATAATGATAATTCCAATAATAATGATAGTAGTAATAATAATAATAAATAAAATCCTTCACAAGCAAGCAAGTAAACAACCCAACCCAGTACCTGCATCAAAATGATTCATAGCCCTCACCCATTTAAAGGTCTGTGTTATTCAAACCAGAATGTGAGGCTCCACTACCAGTGTTTGTTTTGGCTTCGTTTTCATAGAAGAAAGGGAATAGAGTTGTTAAAAATGTACTTCAGATGTCAGCAAGATGAGGCTGTTCCCAATTGCTGAGATGCAAAATGGTAGGATTAATACTGCTTAAGCCTGAATTTGCATGGGAGGGGTGAAGCTGCATAAAAAGAACAAGCCATGCCAAAGGTAATGGGGTTTAGGCAGTTCCTCCTGCATTGTAGGTATCATTCTGGTCCTTTCTCCTGCCAAAAGATGCAGCACACAATGGGCAAAGCACAGGGTCAACAATATTGGGAAGAAAACCTTGCCAAAGCCTCAGCGAAATGCTGATTGGTGATTATGACTATTGGCTTATCAGCATCACTGATGTCTGAGACCAGGCTGGCCCCAGGAGTCAGGTGTTTGTGGATAAACAGGGCAGCTTCTTTTCTCAGGCCACAGTCTACAGAATTGCTGCACTGTTGCTCCTTGAAAGGCAAATGCAGACAAAGTTAAATAAAGCTCTAATCATGCTGCTGCCTGACATATGAGATTGTTAGAGGCCACCAGGCAGAACTGGCAGAAGATATGGGCTGGCTCAAAATGATTAAAGCAAAATAAAGACTTCAAGGGCACCAGCAAAAGGCAGCTGAAGTCAACATGGGAAGAAGCTGTCCCTTCTGCTGCTCTTCTGGGTGAAGCTCAGCACTTTTAACACGGCTTGAGCTATGGAGTGCAGCTGGGAGGTCACCATGCTGGAGCTAAAACAGAGTGGCAAGAATAGTGTCCTGCCCTAACCTGGGGCTTTCATAGCATGGCCTGACTGAAAGGAGCTATGTGACCATCAGTACACGGAGCAAGCACTGTGTTGCCACTCACAGGATCCCACCATGCCCTGCAGAGAGCAAAGGGAGGCTGAAAGGCAATGACTGATCCAATTTGCGGCCTGTTTCCCTTCCCCTAAACACAGCAACAGATACAAATAGTCTCACTCCTGCAAATGCCTTCCAGTATCTGAAGGGAGCCTACAGGAAGGTTGGGGAGGGACTACTGACAAGGGCTTGTAATGCCAGGACAAGGGGCAATGGGTTTGAAGTGGCAGAGGGGAGATTGAAAGTGGATGTTAGGAGGAAGTTGTTTGCAGTGAGGGTGGTGAGACACTGGCACAGGTTGCCCAGGGAGGTTGTGGAGCACAGAATTACCTTTGATCACATTAGGTGATTCCATGCTCCACAACCTCCGCAACATAACATCCACTTTCAATCTCCCCTCTGCCACTTCAAACCCATTGCCCCTTGTCCTGCCATTCCCAGACCTTGTCAATAGTCCCTCCCCAGCCTTCCTGGAGCCCCCTTCAGATCCTGCAAGGCTACTCGAAGGTCTCCTGGAAACCTTCTCCCCTCCAGGCTGCAGAGCCCCAACTCTCTCAGCCTGTCCTCACAGCAGAGCTGCTGCAGCCCTCTCAGCATCTTGGTGGCCTCCTCTGGATCTGCTCCAACGGTTCCATGTCCTTCCTGTGCTGAGGGCTCCAGAACTGTACACAGTACTCTACATGGGGACTATTCAACCATTAAATTGTTTTGATCATTTATAAAGTGATGTAGGCCATCATTTATATCAAAGGTGAGTTTCTGGAGGACACAGGACAGTGCTGGGTGCTGGCTGTCCCCAACCAAACAAGCAGCTCAGGCTCAAAGCATCTCAGAAACTACTACTTTGTGGTGAGTGATGGAGTAGCAGGGCCCAGGGAGAGACTGTGGAAAGGAACCACCTCTGTTGTGCAGCACTCCATGGGCAAATCAGACACCCCCCTGCCATCCTGTAGGACGGACAGTCACTTGGACACCAGCACTGAGGAGCTCTGCTCTCACTCCTCTCTGCCAGATGAGCATCCCAGGCTCTTGGCTGCTGGTACATCCATGCCCATCTGCTCGCATGGCACGGCGCCCACTCGTGAGATGTCAGACAATTTCACGGGTGCCAAAAGAGCCTGGATATGAATAGGTGGCTTGGACAGGCTGCAAAACCCCCATCTCTTCTGCACGGCCTCACCTCCTGCTGCCCGAGCAGGGCTTCAGCTGTGCTCACGCTGCCCGGAGCTGTGGAGTCGCTGCCGAGCGGCACTGCCCCGCGGTACTGCGGCACGGAAGTGGAGGCTTTGTTGCCGCTTCGGGCGACCCATTAGTGCCTTGAGTGCTGCAGAAGCACACAAAAAGCAGTGCCTGCACTGAAATACCCAGTGCACACTGAGATAATGTGATCCAAGCAGCAGAACAAAAAGCCAACTCTTGGAAGCACAGGCATGAAAGGAGCAGAAACCCCTGTGGCTCCACACGGGTGCTGACAAGTAGGTCAGGCAGAGCAAAAAAGAAAAAAAAAGGGCATATTTTGGGCTAAATTCCCAGTTACCCAGCTCTTGCACCTGGGGTCAGGAGGCTGAAAACAAGAACAACAACTACTGTGTGCATTTCTGGAGTCCCAAGCACAGGAAGGACATGGAAGTGTTGGAGTGGGTCCAGAGGAGGCCACCAAGATGCTGAGAGGGCTGCAGCAGCTCTGCTCTGAGGACAGACTGAGAGAGTTGGGGCTCTGCAGCCTGGAGAAGAGAAGGCTTCCGGGAGACCTTAGAGTAGCCTTCCAGTATGTGAAGGGGGCTCCAGGAAGGCTGGGGAGGGACTATTGACAAGGTCTGGGAATGCCAGGACAAGGGGCAATGGGTTTGAAGTGTCAGAAGGAAGATTGCAAGTGGATGTCAGGAGGAAGTTGTTTGCAGTGAGGGTGGTGAGACACTGGCACAGGTTGCCCAGGGAGGTTGTGGCTGCTCCCTCCCTGGAGGTGTTCAAGGCCAGGTTGGAGGAGGCCTTGAGTGACCTGTGCTAGTGGGAGGTGTCCCTGCCTATGGCAAGGGGTTGGAACTGGATGATCTTTGAGGTCCCTTCCAACCTTACCATTCTATGACTCCATATATATATATGTGTGTGTGTGTGTGTGTATATATATATATGTATATATATATAAACATATACATATAGATGTTTTCAAGTTGGAATTGGCTCTGGGAACAGGAAAATTAGGTAGGTAATGGGGAAAGCAGGCTCTGCCCTCCATGGGCACCCATTTTGCTAGTGTCAGAGCCCCCAGATGTCAGGTTGGTTGCTGCTGGGGAGACCTAGAATCTCATGGTGGCACTGGGTCCATGCCCAAGGGGAGAGCTGCTGTTCCCACCCTGCCCACAGCTGGCATGAACCCTCCTTGCTGCATCCCATCCTTCTGCTGGCAATGACTCCTGGTTCCACATCTCAGTCTTAGAGACCAAAACAAGATTTTGCTTTAAATCGCCTCTGTCACCATCAGCCCCAGGAGGCAGAGCTGGCATTGGAACCACAGCATCGCTCTCTCCTCCTGGCTGAGGCTCATTCAGGGCCCTGACACAAACCCCAGGCTTGCAACATGAAAGGCTGAAAAACCTCTGGGTTTTATGCTGCAGGAATCAGATTTTCTGCTTAATAAATCCCTAAGGAATCGGATGCAAAAAGAGGTTTGTCTGAAAATTTTGGCCCAGTTATCCTAGCACAATGATTCAAACAGGCACAAAGTAAAGGGTAACATAAACATGCCAGGTCAAAATCCTTTTGGTGTACCAGGGGATGGAATCAAACAAAATGGAAGTCAGTCATGGAGAAAGCTAAGGAAAATAACAATCGATTGTTGCTACATTTTCCCTTTAAATCTGAGGATTAATTTAATGCATTCATTTCTTTTGCTGCTTCATGCCAGCTCATCAAAGCAGTTTAAGAGCCATATGCAGGCTCTGTGGGTTTGAAGTCTGCCTGGGTGCAGCATTTCTGCTCTCACAGGTCTCTATGCACAGCCATGGCATTATTTGTCCTCTGCCTGGGTGAGGGCTGCTGCATGAAGAATTTGAACCACTGATTAGCAACGTTCACAAAAGGGGCCTGAAGTGCTAACAGGATCAGTTGGATGATGCTGCTGAGGACAGTATCTGGCTTATGTGCTGGCTTGGGGTATTTTTATTATCCATAGCACATAATCCAGCCACTTTGAACTGCTTCTATTTACAACAGTTTTGCTGTCCCCCTACCATTCCGCAGCTCCCAGACATTTGTCGATGCTATTTACTCTGGGTTTCTGCTGCTTCTTCATATGTAAATGAGTCTTTCAGGCCCTCTCACTTTTATTTGCCCACATGCAGAATGTTACAGCAGGGTGGAAAGCTGTAAGTCAGCAAGGACAAGTCAACAAGTACCTGTGCTATTGAAGCAGACCCTCTGGAAATGAAGGAGTCAGAAATGTCCACTGTGTCCTGGAGCTGTGCTATTAACAGCTATTGTGGATAAAATATCCACAGTAAATCTTCTGTCTGGGGTTTTTTAAGTCACCAGTAGCACTGGACATGTGCTGGGCATTCTCTCCTAAGCCTCTCAGCGTTGCCAAAACTTTCCTGTCTCAACTTGCAGGACACTGAATTTGGTTGTGGGTCTCTACCAAATGCCACCTGGATTTTCCATCATCACTGACCATGGGACTGTGTCACCTGAACTGGTGACCTCCACCAAAGGGTCTTCAGCCACTAGATGCTGTTTCATCAGATCCATTTCACTACTGCTTACGTCCTGCCCCTTCCCACAGCCAGCAGCCCTAACTCAAGAAACCTGGAAAAATGCTGAAGGCTTTAGAGAGCTGCATAAAAGTAACCGAACTTGCAGTGTGAGTGCAGCCCAGACAGCAACTGTGTGCTGGGCTGCAGCAAGAGCAGTGTGGGCAGCAGGGCAAGGGAGGGGATTCTGCCCCTTTGCTCTGCTCTCCTCACACCCCAGCTGCAGTCCTGGGTGCAGTTCTGGAGCCCCCAGCATAGGAAGGACATGGAAGTGTTGGAGTGGGTCCAGAGGAGGTCACAAAGATGCTGAGAGGGCTGCAGCAGCTCTGCTGTGAGGACAGGCTGAGAGAGTTGGGGCTCTGCAGCCTGGAGAGGAGAAGGCTTCCGGGAGACCTTAGAGTAGCCTTGCNTAGTGGGAGGTGTCCCTGCCTATGGCAGGGGCTTGGAACTGGATGATCTTTGAGGTCCCTTCCAACTTTACCATTCTATGATTCTATGATTAACTTCAAATAAATCCTGGAGTTAAAAAACAAATCCCCACTCTCCAAAGTGGTGGGGATCCCCAGAGCTACCCCTCTATGAGACAGGAACCAGGGGCAGAGTGGGGAGCAATTATGCTCCATAAACCATCCAAAACCGTCTCCTCCCAAGGAGGGAGATGAGCACAGTGCAAGTCACCTCCAGGATAAAGCTGTGCATGCTGCTCTGGAGAGAAAACCTCCACAGCCTCTGCTTTATGCCACAACTCTTGCACAAATCATTTTTTCCCCTCCTTGAATTTCAGTCTCTTGAGCCTAGTTTCAGGATTATAAATTGTAGAGAAAAGAGAGGCAAACTCCCATGAAACATTTCAGGGTAGTGGTATCTGCATGTCCCACTGCAAACACCCTGGACACTACTTTTTTTTTTTTCTCTCCTTAATTTATTTTTGTTTTTTGCTTAGATTTACTAAGGACCTCTTACCTCACTGCTACACCAACGAGTCCCCTGCGTGCCAAGCCCTGTTACCTAGCAGTAAATTACAGGTGATGCATATCACGCCAGCTCTTCTCTCAGCAGTGTTTGCTGCTTTCCCTGCACTGCTGATACAGGGCAAAACGTGTGAAATAAGAAGCCAAGGAGCTGAAAGTGGTTATCTGATTAAAAGGCAAAAAAACCCACAGAATTTCTTGGCATGCAGAAAATTAAAATGAAGAAGTGGCTTAATTAAAATCAGACACTGAAGATGCTTCTCTCCTAATACACTGTGGTAATGTAAAAAACAAAAAACCCAACCCAACTGTCAGCTGCTGCAATAACTGGATTTTAAAGAGAAACAAACACCAGCAGGTCTTTGTTCCCCAAGACCAAGCAGCAAGATTCCATAAGCACTTAGATAGAAGGCAGCTAATCAAGCAGAGACACTTCACTGCTGCTAAAATATGACAGCCCACTCAGCTCTCCATTAAAATGGTGGCAAGGGGCAGGTACACTCAGTACCCGTGGCCCTTTGTGTCTGAGACACGAACAAAACCAGATATTGTGGTGTCAGCTGCTGGAGAAACAAATGAGCTGAAGTGAAAGCCTTCAAAGCCCCAGTCACAGAGACAATGTGGGTGATGCTTTTTGTGAGCTGCAGAGTGCAGTCTTCTGCTCGGAGCTGAAGAAGCCATGGGGAGGTTAGGGGAGAGGGATTTTAGGGAGAATTCACCAGCTGTGGCATGCAGTGCTGAAACAGGGGATGGGGCTGAGCTCCATGGACATGGTGACATGCAGCAAAACATCCCTGGTTTGCTCTGTCCTAGCACAGATTCAAATCGTTTCATCCTGGCTCAGAGCGGCTCCTGCCTGGCTCCAGGAGGGGATAATCCAGGGCAGCTTGGCTTGGGACAGCACAACAGAGCTGGTGCCAAAAGAGAGGGAAAGAGACCTGTTTTCCCCTTCCTGGCTGCCAGCATGATGAAACACTTCTGTCACTCATCCCTGCAGATCCTAATCTAAATGGACAACCTTTGAGCTACCTGGACTTTGCAGGCTTTGACTCTGGGGTCATTTCATAAGCATACTTGCAGCATTTGAGAGCAAATTTCTCCTGGGCTGGAAGGGATTGATCAATATTTCAGCCAGGCTTTGCTGAACCGTGGCAAGGGGAAATGCAGTGCACTGTGACAGACAGAAGATTGGGTTTCATTGCTGTCCAGGGCCATCAGTCAGCCTCAATCCTGATCCAGCTCCCCTTGAAGTCACTACAAAATTTCCAATCTGCAGCAATGAGATTTGGACCAGAGGCACTGCTGAGTCCTATAGCACAACTTGCATTGAAATGCTGAAGAAATCTGATCTGATGAACAGGATCAGTTAGAGAACAGAAAAACAGTTCATGCATAACATACCAAAAGTTAAAGAACTAAAACATTACACAGCAACCTCTACTGTCCTTACTGAGCACCACCTTCATGTACTTTAAACATCAAGTGATACAACCCATCCACTTTACTCCAAAGTTATTCCTGAAGTAAGTACAATCAAATCTGCCTGCCAGTCTCACTCAGGTAAACATTCCATCAGGGATTTCGTAGGTAGGGATTTGAATGCCCTTAAAAAGGCCCAAATCTCATGGAGGAGGTCCACAGAATGCCTGATTAGTGATTACTATTTCCAGCAGCAAAGGAAATGTTTCCTCTCCAGAATGCAAGCAGACAGCACTCCTTGCAACTTTAAAACACCCCCCTGTATAAACTGAATGCTGGCACTGCCAGCTTCAACCTTTCTGACCAGTTTGTTTAACCTTAGGTCTCCAGTTTAACCTCAGGTCTCCAGTAATGCACCTTGCAGTGTTCTCCAGTGACCGGCACAGCAACGCAGCTTCAGAGGAGCGAAGGCAGCACAGTGGCTTTGTGTTTGTACTTTGACCAGCACTTGTGCTGCTTGGAAGCTAATTAGAATACTTGAATGAAAAGAATTAGATTATAGGCTGTGAAAAGCAAACAATGGTGATGGCTACTTCACTCATAGGCTTGCTGAGATGGGTAAGAACAAGGACACAAATATAGATGAGAGAGACAGAGAGTCTCAGCCTCTCTAGCTGCAGGTTTTTTCTGCTGGCCTCTCTGCTAACCTCACTAACCACTCTGCTTCTAACCCCCCTTGCTCATCCTCCAAACTCCCCTTGCACATAAGGCAAACCCTGGGGTAAGGCAGAGGGGTGGAAAGAAAGTGGAAGGGTGGCTGGGAGCCCCTCCTGGGGACTCAGATTTCTGGAAGGGGAATTGTGTTTCTGTATTCCCTTTAACTTGTCTATTTCTGTAAATATTCCTGTCTGTTGTGTATATATCTGTTTGTATACTGTGCTCAGCTGTAAACAGAGCTTCAGCCCTTAACTTCCAGCTGGCTGAGTCTAGTCTGGGTGATTTTCACAGTGTGGGGAGAGCAGGGAACTCCCAAACAAACCATCACCGCACTGCTCAGCCAGGTTCGGTGCAAGCACATTGCAGCGTGCAGGAGGAGCGTTAGCCCTGGAAGGTTGCTAGCATAGCAGCCACTGTATGCATATCTCACTTCTTTAACTGCTCAAGAGAAAAAAAAACAACATTGCAATTTGATTTAATTGCTATGTTGACTTATAACGGTGTGTTTATACTGGATGCCTGCCAGCTAAAATGCAACAGGTTCGCAAAACGTCTTTCCTCAAGCCAGCACGGTATGCGATGCAACAAAAGCGAGCAATCTTCCGGGGGCCCCGATTCTGAAGTTCATTTCGATCCCTCCGACTCGGTGCCAATTTGGAAGCACTACAGCAGGCTAATTGATATGCTAATCAGGCCTGGAAGCTGCGTTTCGCAGGTACAACAGCAGCGCTGCAGCTTGCGAAGGAACGGGGAAGGTAACTGTGGCAAAGGCAAGCGATTAGTCGGCGTTCGCGTTAGGGGGATTGTTTGGCCTGTTTAATATCCCTATCCAAAGATGCATTATTTGTTGAGCAATCCTAAAAGGCAATCAAAGAGAAACTTAAAGGATGCTGCTAATCCTGTGTTGCCGTGGACGTTTCAAAGCCGGTGAAAAGCTGCGCTTTGCCAGGCAAAACAAAAGCATTATCCTCCCCCTGACCTTGGCTGCTCATTTCAGCCCAGCTAACAGCTCCGATGTCTGAGCCGAAAGCTAGGCTGTAGGAGCGTTACAGAAGCTGAAAGGTGAGTGTGCACGTTTTACTTCTGCAGAGCACCAGCTTGGCACTAGGCTGTGAACTGCCAGCTTATCCTGTGGTTGGCACTGCCATGGGTCATGGCTCTGAGGGTTGCAGGAACCAGATCACAGAATCACACAGAACGTTAGGGGATGGAAGGGACCTCCAAAGCTCGTCCAGTCCAACTCCCCCTGCCAGAGCAGGATCACACAGGAAATGCATCCAGGTTGGTTTTGAATATCTCCAGAGAAGGAGACTCCACAACACCCCTGTGCAGCCTGTTCCCGTGTTCTGTCACCCTCACAGGGAGCAAATCCTTCCTTGTGTTTCCATGAAACTTCCTGTGCCTCAACTTCCACCCATTGCCCCTTGCCCTGTCATCAGGCATCACTGAGCAGAGCCTGGCTCTGGCCTCTTGGCACTCACCTTTACATCTTTATACACATTAATGAGGTCACCTCTCAGACTCCTCCTTACGGGTACCACTGTTTCTGCAGCAGCAAGTTTCACGAGGGATAGGGGAGGCAAAAGTTACACCGTGGCCAGCAGTGTTTGATCATGTAAGGAATGGGATTTCAGGAGATGATCACCTGTGATTCAAAGACCCTGGATTTTGTGAGCCCCCAAAGGCTTTCTGGCCTAATATCACAGGCTCACAGGATGTCAAGGGTTGGAAGGGACCCAAAGAGCTCATCCAGTCCAAACCCCCTGCCACAGCAGGACCAGACAATCCAGCTCAGGGCACACAGCAACACATCCAGACAGGCCTGGAAAGGCTCCACAGAAGGAGACTCCACAACCTCTCTGGGCAGCCTGTGCCAGGGCTCTGGGACCCTTCCAGGCAAGAAGTTGCCCTCGTGTTGAGCTGGAACCTCCTGTGCTGCAGCTTCCATCCATTGCTCCTTGTCCCATCAGAGGGAGCAAGTGAGCAGAGTCTGTCTCCCCCCCTCCTGACCCCCAGCCCTCAGGTAGTTATAAACATTGATCGAATCCCCTCTCAGTCTTCTCTTCTCCAGCCTAAGCAGCCCCAGGTCCCTCAGCCTCTCCTCACCAGGCAGTGTTCCAGTCCCCTCATCATCCTCGTAGCCCTCTGCTGGACCCTCTCCAGCAGATCCCTGTCCCTCTTCAACTGGGGTGCCCAAAACTGAAGGCAGGACTCAAAATTATCACCCTGATGCTAATTGGCTCTGGTTTAGTAAAGAGTAACCACGGATTTCAGCTACGGAAAAGAAAGAACTGTGCGGAACTGTGACTTGTAAAAAAGAAGAGAAAATCAAAACTATGGTAAAATGATCAAGGAAAATCCAAAGCTGGAACAGAACTGGCTATTATCTGTTTGAGTCCAACGTGAGTTCACCAGACACAGCAGTGCCTCTGTGAATGGAACAACTAAACCTCAATGATTTTATAATGAATACCCTTCCTGCGCCGCTACCAAGCTGTCTATAAAACCGGGAATGAGAGATGTCATTCTTAAACACATACCACAGGACACTTTTCTCACAACTCTGATAGCAAGGTATCATTTTCTATTCTATCCTGCTTGGCTTTTTCCACAAGGAACTGTTAAAAACAAAACAAAAACCAAACCACACCAAAAAGAAACCTCTCTCAAAATCTTGGCACCAGCAGATGCGAGAGGAATTCTAACGCTGGCTCTGCTGGAGCAGAATCTCCTCCTTCAAGAGCAAAGTCTTGAGAGGGAAAAACACAGTGTGTTGGTTTTGTTGCTGAGCCAGCTATTTAACTCCACCAGCTAGGAGAAACAAAGGGAAACCAAATAAAACTGCAGAATGCATGTTCCTTTTGCCCAAATAAGCCAAAAGCCTTTGTCTTTTATGTCTCTACACCATCCCTACCTGGTAAGTCAGCCAGGAAGCTGTGGCTGCAGATATCAGTGATCACACAAATGCATTTTATTATGCTGTGCAATGCTAGCACAGTTAGACACACTAATCATGGGAGATGGGGAGGTTGCTATTTTTTTTTTCTCCTGTCCCATATGGTAATAATTTTGTATGATTGAACTGCTATGAGCTAAATAAAACTACACATTAACTGTAAGATACATTGCAAATACATTAAATCTTCCCTGGAGTTTTAGCAAATTCTTGCTTTTTCTATGATGCATTTGGAATTAGCAAAGGAATCTACACTGGGCCAGAGGATTTATAAATAGATTTGGCTTCCTCTCTAATACTTTATGGGCAATTATTTCAGAAATGAAGATCCAGAGCCACAAATAAATAAAATAATTGCAGCTGATCAGGCTTTATTTACTGCTATCACATTTCCCTGACTGTTAAGCTTCCCTCCTCTCATTTGCTCCACTAGCCTGAATCAATGACCAGATGAGGAGTTGTCAGTTAATGCCAGACACTGAGCACAAGAGCTGCCAAAGGCAGATTCTGTTTTCTCCATTTCCAAGTCCTGCCTGGGCCTTGCTGGAGCTGGCTTGCTCCCTGGATAAATTCAACATGGAATTGGGAGGCTGGGAAAGGGCACAGCAAGTCAGATGAGTTCTGCAGGGTTTCGAGCACTTTGCCAGGGTTTATGTTTTCTGCTGTGACTCCTGCAGAAGTCACTACCAAAGGTCTGCATCTGGAGTCTTCCCCATACTGCTAGCAGATGCCTGGCTGTGTCAGGGAAGAGTTCACATGATCTCCACTGTCAGCTGCAATCCTGCTCAAATGGGTATCAATTCAGTTTGGAAGATGCTGAGTTCAGCTAGAGATGGCAAAAAACATCTTTGCAGATAGTTGAAATGAGCCAAATCCAAGGAGTGGTCTCACAGAATCACAGGTTCCTTTAGGCTGGAAAAGACCTTTAGGATCATCAGGTCCAACTGTTAAGCTGGCACTGTCAAGCTCACCACTACACCATGTCCCAAAGTACCACATCCACATATCTCTTGGTGTACCTCACACCATTCAGCTTGCAGTACTTTGGCTCCTAGACAGGAGCCAGACTTTGGATTATCAATTTTCCTTGGGCTCAGGCCTGAAATCCTACTCACACCAACCCTATTCTCTAAAAAAAAAACCAAAACAAACAAAACAACCACTAGCTCAGTCCAGTTCAATCATAGAATCATAGAATGGTAAGGTTGGAAGGGACCTCAAAGATCATCTAGTTCCAACCCCCTGCCATAGGCAGGGACACCTCCCACTAGCACAGGTCACTCAAGGTATACTTAATATAGAAGTACAACCCACATTGCCCCCTCCATCGCTATGAGATAAACTGAGGCCTCAGTTTTCATTTGCAGCTGGCCACTTGGTGCTGTTGAATGGTTGTGTTACCCCCTGGGGTTCATGAGAAGGTTGCTTGTATGAAGAGAAAGAAAAGCATAATCTCTCCTGCTTGGAAAAGCCATGGAGCTGGTAACACAGCAACACACAGGATGCACCAGGTAGAGACACTCCAACTGTGCACCAAGGGCATCCTTCAGTGAGCTCTGGAGTTCACAAGAAGGTTGCTTGTAGGAAGAGAAACAAAAGCATAATTTCTCCTGCTTGGAAAAGCCATGGAGCTGGTAACACAGCAACACACAGGATGCACCAGGTAGAGACACTCCAACTGTGCACCAAGGGCATCCTTCAGTGAGCTCTGGAGTTCACAAGAAGGTTGCTTGTAGGAAGAGAAACAAAAGCATAATTTCTCCTGCTTGGAAAAGCCATGGAGCTGATAACACAGCAACACACAGGACACACCAGGTAGAGACACTCCAACTATCCACCAAGGGCATCCTTCAATGAGCTGATCTCAGACCTAGCCACCAGGATGTGGTCACCACAGGCCTTGAGTGACCTGTACTAGTGGGAGGTGTCCCTGCCTATGGCAGGGGCTTGGAACTGGATGATCCTTGAGGTCCCTTCCAACCTTACCATTCTATGATTCTATGATTTTATGATTCTAAAGTAACATTCAGCCTTATGAAGCCTGTACCAGAAAGTGTATCCAGCAGAAACATCCTGGTAGGTGTCTAAGAACTGAAGAAACTAAGTTTTGTAGCTTTGAAACCTGATTGATTTGCCCGTTTTGTTTGTTTGTTTTCTGGTAGTTCTGAGCTGATCACTTCTGTCTAAAGAAATGATGCTGCAAACCTCTCCAAGAACTTCATTAAGAGAAGGTTTCTAGGAGACCTTAGAGTAGCCTTCCAGTATCTGAAGGGGGCTACAGGAAGGCTGGGGAGGGACTATTGACAAGGTCTGGGAATGGCAGGACAAGGGGCAATGGGTTTGAAGTGTCAGAGGGGAGATTGAAAGTGGATGTTAGGAGGAAGTTGTTTGCAGTGAGGGTGGTGAGACACTGGCACAGGTTGCCCAGGGAGGTTGTGGAGCACAGAATCACCCAATGTGATCTTTGATCTTTGATCACATTGGGTGATTCTGTGCTCCACAACCTCTCTGGAGGTGTTCAAGGCCAGGTTGAAGGAGGCCTTGAGTGACCTGTACTAGTGGGAGGTGTCCCTGTCTATGGAACTAGGTGATGCTTGAGGTCCCTTCCAACCTTACCATTCTGTGATTGTATGATTCTAAGATTTACAGTGGCCAAGCCTCTGGCTCCCTGCTCCCTGCTACCAGAATGAAGACAAATCAAAACATCCTTATTCAAAATCATTCATGTGTTCAGCAAGGCTCAGCAGCGTTGCCACTGCAAGGTGTGATGCCTGGGAATGCAGCTGCTGAATGCTCTGCTGCTGCTTTTTTCCTGTGCTGTATGTAATGGGAAGAGCAGTGAGAAAATCAGGGTGTTGCTGCCCTTCAAATCAAGCAAAGGGAGTGATTAAGACATCATCATTTTCTGTTACTGTTCTAGTGGATGATAATAATTGCTTCCACCCAGGAATGTGGCTCTAGCTCTGTTGTCATCCATCATCTTGCTGAGGCTGTGTACAGCACAGGAGAACTGGTAAACTTTGGATTTGACCTCACTAGCATTCCCAGAATTACAACGTCACACCAATGATAAAGATTGAGATTAGCTGCAGCTGAACAAATGGAGAAGAGTATCACACCCATGTAAAAAGCCAACAGCACAGCCACGATTCTGGCATGGACTTTAAAGGCTGCTCAAACCCTGCCTGGTTCTTGATTTCACCTGGGCAGCACACTTCCAGTGTAGGGGATGGAGCGATGCACTGCTGAGCTGAGTGAGCATTCAGGAAGATGCTGGAGTAGATCCCCTCTGAAACTGCCTTCCCTTTGGCTTGGCTGTATAATCTGTGCTTCCTCTGACCCCTCCCAGTCAATCAGTGATCCTCTGGAGGCATGGAGAAATTTGTGTGCAATCTGGGGGAAAAAAAACCCCAAGGCACCTGGCCTCTGCACAGATGCCTTTTGCTGCCTGGAAGTCCACAGCATTTCCTTCTGCTTCCCAGGATGAATGAACATCATAGAATCATAGAATGGTAAGGTTGGAAGGGACCTCAGGGATCATCTAGTACCAACCCCCTGCCATAGGGAGGGACACCTCCCACTAGTACAGGTCACTCAAGGACTCCTCCAACCTGGCCTTGAACATCTCCAGGGAGGTAGCAGCCACAACCTCCCTGGGCAACCTGTGCCAGTGTCTCACCACCCTCACTGCAAACAACTTCCTCCTAA
>VWYK01017406.1:0-18941 GCA_013399775.1 Semnornis frantzii | reverse complement strand
CAAAGACTTTACTGATATGGTCTGACATACAAGGAACCAGACTGATAGTGCTGTAGTGCTTTAAATGGGGTGATAAAATTGGACTTCAGACCACCAGAAGAGAGGTAGGCCAGCAGTATCCAGCTCCAATTTCCTTTGAAAAGGAAGAAAAGATGACAGCATTTTCCAATCTTGAGTGTATCAACTGAACTGGTAAATTGAGTTTTTTGTGATCTTCCTTTTTGTCATAATTTGCTGTGAGTTCGATAGCATTTCATTTTAAGTGTTCATATAGTCTCAATAGTATCTTACAGTTGGGTGTGGCTAGGAGAGAGAATTCAGCTTAAATAATCTTTAATTGGTCTTTAACAATGCATAACTATTTGATCTCAGTTGTAGGCGTGTACACGGTGTTCACCACCATGCTAAACTTGGTTCTGATACTGATTATATCATTTCCCAGCACTGTTAGTCTGAAAATGAGCTAGAAAAAATTAGTTTAGTAGACAATTCTGCATGTTAAAATGGAATTCAATTTTAAGACTTTTGAGTCCTCATTGCTGTCATATCTTCATTAAGAATTAAGTGTGTTTAGAGCAAGTAGAAAAGATTATTAGAAATTAAAACATTACAGTGAAGCAAATATAGCACATTCCTCATAGTCCTTATGCCTAAATATAGAGCAAATACAAATGTTTGAATATATGTTTTCTCTCAAGTGTATTGTTTGTTGTTTTTTTCAGGAGACATGTGCTGTCTTGCTGGAGCAGTATCTGCAATGCGTAGAGTCTAAATTTTCAAACAACACAATAGACGAAGCTACTGGAAACATGACTGTTGGGTTCACCCCTCTCTATCAACCTTCTTCTCCTGTGCTTTCCAGCTTGGGTCTAGTGATTGATGGAAGGACTCTAGCTTACGCCCTGGAACCTACACTAGAAGATAAATTTCTTTCACTAGCCAAGCGATGCCGTTCCGTACTGTGCTGTCGTGCTACCCCACTCCAGAAGAGCATGGTAGTGAAATTAGTAAGAGACAAACTCAAAGCAATGACCTTGGCAATAGGTAAACAGCTCCATTTAAACTAGCCTGCCCTCGTGTGTGGTGAGCCTTGAGAATTTTGATTTTTTTTTGACTTGCAATAGAGCCCTCCCAGCTGCCTCACAACTCAAAACAGCCTTCCAGTTTTGCCTGGAAATGTAGTGGACAACTCTAATATATTCAAAACCAAGATAGAACTTTGTCTGAGTACTTGGGATTTCTTTCTGCAAAAGTTAGATAATTTGGACCCAGGTATGCTATGAGGTTTTGGCATGTCTGAACACAACTGTGAAGAGCTAGGGTAGCTGATGCTGTAAAGAACACCCTATTGTAATCATTGTATTACACAGAATGACATTGTGCTTAGTGCTGTTTCATCCAATTATGTTTAAACACAGGGCTCTGCATTTTTCTTCATAAGGCAGCCATACAGCATGGGATCTGAGCTGGCCTTGTCAGTAGAGAGAATGCATTTACCACTGGCATTGTGCCAGTTCTTACACTTCTTCCAAGCAAATTGCTCAGTTGGTGAAGGGGAGATTTCGTCAGTCAGCCTGTTTTAAATCTGGCAACGTCTTCCATGTTGGCATGATTTTCACATCGAAAAAAATCAACCAGCCCTTCTTTTCCTATCTCAAGTTTAGGCTTGAGTTGCATTAGAAAATATGATTGCAGTGTATATTGTCACACACTAGCTTTCATCTGCCTGTCTTGGCTAATCATAACAGCAACACATGTGGATCGGACCTACCCACAAGAAACCCTAAGTACATGTAATGCCAGGCCCCTGTGATGTCCGCATCACCAACTGTGTGCTGATTACAATAATCCTTATGCTCACCATATTATACCTAACTCAAATCTGCCTTCCCTATACTGAAATTACATCTTTGGCTGACTGATTGTACACATAACTATTTCTATATGCTGTCAAAAAATGTCTGACTGGTTAATTTGAATTATCCAGAATGCTTAAAAACACAAGCAACGATTGGACAGCTTGTATTTTCCTTCTTTCTGAGCATCTTGAGCCTGCTGAAATCAAGCTCCTGCTTGAGTCTATATACATTCTCCCACTTAACAAACATGAGTTAACTTGGGATTGTGTCACACAGTCACAAAGATGTCAGCTTTGCCGGGTGAGGAGATACTACTCAAATGTGCCAACAGCAGGGATACTGGAGTAAGATGTGAATGTATACCTCGGCCACTGAAATTTAAAACCAAGTTTTAAATGTTTTATCATCAGTTAATACAGTTCTATTTTCCACTAGGATGCTGGCTGATAATTTAAGGGGCTAAGAAGTAGAACTATATCCCGTTCTGGTGTCCTTTCTATGCCACCCGTCACTTCTTATGACCGGAAGCAGAGCAAGCAATGGTGCAAACATTGCAGTTAAATCTACATGCGATGGATGTATTAAAGAGCTCAGACTGCTCAATCCAAGTCAGGAATTCATCTACTTCTTAACTTCATTGCAGTTTTCATTGTGTAGGCGTTCTCACTGCTTTAGATCTCCTTCCATTTTTCATTCTTAGTCATACCTGATTGCAGGCAGGTGGTTAATCAGGAAGCAGAAATATTGGGAAGCTCATTCTCAGCCTTCCAGTGTTGTAGTATTTGTGCACTTTAACCCAGATACTTGCATTGTAAGTCTTATTATAAAGAGAGGAATATCTTTTAGTTTTCCATGAAAATAAAAAACTACCTACAAAGATGAGAATGTCTTGACAGCTTTGACAAGCTTTGTACATTGTATTCAAAAAATGAATCGTTTTCTACCCCACATTTCCCTTATTATACTCATCCAACACTCAGTAACAACTGGTTTTCCTTTGCTTTGCTGCTGCTAGCTTTTCCTGATCTACTACTGATACCAAAACTGTATCTTGTCATGTTTAGGTGATGGTGCTAATGATGTCAGCATGATCCAAGTGGCAGATGTTGGTGTGGGGATCTCTGGTCAAGAAGGCATGCAGGTAATGTTGCTCATTCACTGGAATGCATTTCTATGAAAGGGTGAAATTGATGTTTCCCATATGTCAGCATGGCTGATGTGCCTTTGGATAGCCAACACAAATAATGAAAAAGCAGCAGTTACATTCAAGGGTGTCAGATGAGTGTCCTAAGGATGCTTTCAGCTTGAGGCTGAGCTTGTGTTTGTTCTCAGATCCTTGACAAGTTTAAACATGCTACCTTCTTAAAAAATTAAAGTTATTAAATACCTCTAAGCAATATGTTTTAAGAACCAATTTATAAATATGGGTTTAAAGAACAAAAAATGCTTAGCTATGAGTTAATTAGGAAACAAAGATTCACCTTATTTTTATTTTTACCCTCTTCTGTCCTGTATTGCCTGGGTATACTACTCCTGTTAGAGTAGCTGCGCAAGTCCATCCAGCTGAGACAGCTTATTTGCATGATGTGGTGGTGACCCTTGGCTCAACCACTCATACGTCTCACTCACTCAGCCTATTCAAACAGCAGAACAGCGAAGAAAGATAAACTTGTGGCAATTTGCGGAACCTCTGCTTGTCCTGCTGGGGCAAAACAGGCCCAGACTTGTTTGCAATGCTGGTGCCCTGTTTGATTGGCAGAGTTCCAAGTTTCTTTCCTGCCAGTGGTCTATTTTGCCTCGAGGAGTCATTGAAGGGGGTCTGCTCCGGGAGGGCCTGACTTCACCTGCTTCCGGGCTCTGTTCCTCATCCTGCGGCAGTGATGTTGCAGATTACCCCCTGAGGACATGGGGCTCCCTCCCGGGCTTTTGCTTTTGATTTCAGCAGCGCACTCAGGTCTTGCTACCCTCTCTGCCTTGTGATTGCGCCGAGAACACAATTGGGGATTATGATTTCTTTGATTATTACCTCACTGCAGCATCTCGGGCTGATCGGTGAGGAATCTTGGCTATTAAATCAATTGGAGTCTCAGGTTTTCCCACCAATAGCCTTGTTGGAGGGCAAGGGGAATCCATCTTATGGCTGGCAACGGCAACTGCTGCTCCTCACCCTCCGATCTGAGTTATGTGTAGGATATGGGTATTTATCTTTCTTTGTCCCTTCCCTGAATTGCTCCATAAGATTCCTGTTGTACCTTTTGTGTAAATAATTCTCAACTGGGTATTCAAACATTTGTTAATTGTAAATAGTTCACTGGTTTGGGGTGCATGTTTGTTTGGTGTGGGAATTTGCGTTAATGAAGTTGGATATTTTCCCGTCTACACATATTAAATTTGAATATTCATAACACTGCTCCCTACACTATTCAAGTCTTCGTTTTCTCCCCATTCCCTGCCACAGGGAACAGCAAGATAGTCTTTTGGAAGCGTTCAGTCTGTGATTACTTTATAAGAGGCACATCTCTCTCCAGAAGAGGGGATGTATACGTATAGGATTTACAGTAGATATATTGTATTAGCTATTACCTCTACTTCCTCTGCTGCTCAGTTGCAGTTCAATTGGAGTGTTAGCATCAGACATGGCAGTAAGACATAGATAATGAGGAAGATACCTTATTTCCACAACTTCCCTTATATTTGGGCTGAGTGCAGGCTAAGAGAAAACAGAATAGCTGAGTATCAGAGCTCTTCAGAGAACATGGGAAATGTTTCCATTCTGAGGACCTGAGCATGCTCCTTAGTTACTGGTCAGTGATTCTGTGACCCACATTGCATTTTTTACAACACTTGTTGGATGTTTTACCTGAAAGGGAAGAAAGGCCTCCTTCACACAGTGAGTGAGTTTGCTATACAATATTATTCCATGGGATTTCCTGAATGCTGTGATTTATTTAAGTCAACACACAAATTTATGAAACAAAAGTGTAACTGAACTATGAACTTTGGTGTCAACTTTGTGCATTTTTTAACATGCAGATCACCAGAAGCTAGCACAGCTCTTTGGAGAAAAGTCAGTAGACGTTTTTCTTATTTATTCATATACTCATCCAAAGGCATCCTCTCTTGGCTGTTGTTGGAGGCTGGATACTAGGGAAGATGGACTTCAGGCTGACCCAGGAGACTATTGCACTTACTCTCCTTTTAATCACCCAGCAGGTTTAGTCAAACCCCAGGGAAAATGGATTTCCATCAGCAAGCTTCATACAGGTTTCAGGCCTCCAATCAGTTAAAAATGCTTCCCCAAATATGTTTATAGCTGTAAATTAGACTGGAAAGAAGCCACTACAAAAATAGTCAAATATTCATTGTGCATTGTATGGCGTCCCAAGCACAGTCTGACTTTGATGGCCAGAGAGGGCAAGAGAAAAGGAAGTCTTGAATTAAGCTGATAATGAGTGTATTTGGTGTTCCACAGCCTTCATCAGACTCTGCAAGCTTTGCATAATTTCTACAGCATCACTCGGCAGGCAGTCCAGGATCCAGAAAGCCCAGAGGAGACTACTTTTTGTGGGTACACCTGCAAGCCTATTAATTAAAAAAAAAGTCTACCCCAAGCTTCTTGTGTCTTGTCATCTCTTATGAACTTACCAGCTCCTATCATCTATGTATTAATTCCGGTCACTTCCTACCCTAATGCAGACATCTAATGCTCATAGCATTTTTTTAAACTCCTTTCCCCACTATGCCGCTTTCAGTTGAGCTCATACACTTAACAAAAACCCGTCCTCAGATGCCCTGGGTTTTGCGATGTATTCAAAATTGAAAGCTGTTTTCTCATTATCCCATTAAACTACCTGTTTGTTTTCTAAATGGAAGTTCAACAGAGTGGAAAATGTTTATACATCCGG
This sequence comes from Semnornis frantzii, assembly GCA_013399775.1. Lineage (NCBI taxonomy): Eukaryota > Metazoa > Chordata > Aves > Piciformes > Ramphastidae > Semnornis > Semnornis frantzii. The sequence goes on along the minus strand of VWYK01017406.1, from coordinate 13,177 downwards.
TCCTTTACTGCAAGGTCCTAAGGAACCACGCAGGCCAGTTTACTGTCAGCATCTTACACATGCAGTTACTCAAAAGGCTCTGAGATGTCTAAAGCAGCAATACTCTCTGATTTATTCTCTTTCCATATTCTGTGGGAGCACGTGGAGCACGAATCACTTTTCCCTCTGAAAAAGGTGTAAGTAAAATTAAAAATGTGAAGATCAAGAGGATATTTTGAGATTAAATAAACATGCAAATGTAATCGGATCCAACACTATCTTCCTCACTATGTTCCTCACTGTAATCAAAACGGAATCAAAAAGAAAAAAAAAACACACCTGGCACTCCTCACAATGTGTTGTGAAGTGCTATGTTAAAAGCACAAATGAAGCTAGTGGTTTTCTTTTAATGTTGGAATAGACCAAGATGGGGTGGAGAGCAAGGAAACGGGCATAGCACAGCTCTGTTCTCTTCAAACTGCAAACTGGATGTGTGTCTGCAAGGCATAGCACAGCTCTGTTCTCTTCAAACTGCAAGCTGGATGTGTGTCTGCAAGACACATCAGACTTGTGTGTGCAAAGAGGTTCTAACAACTGTATCTCACTACCTGAGAAATCCCAGAGTGTTTCAACGTAATAAAAAATGCCCCTGTGGTTATATACATGTAATGTTTAGATAGCAATGCATTATTACACCTTCGCTTGCATACTGTTTTAGAGTTTCTTTTAATTGCTTGTGCAAGCACTTACTTGGGAAAATTGAGCCCCTGTGATGATTTATCAAGATAGGAAATTAGAAAAAAATTCATGGAAAGATGTCTCTCACTTAAGAGTACAGCGAAAAAAGACCTTGCAAAGTGCAAGGAAGACATTACTCTTTTGAAACTTTTCACCTTTCGTCCCGTTTTTGCTGAACTGTGAGAAGAAAAGTGATACCAAAATAGAAAACTAGGAACAAAATAATATTAAATTAGTGTGATCCTATGGGTAAGGAAAATCAGGTGATAACACCATGATTTATAGGAAGGTCTCGTGTAGATGTGCATTACCCTTAATTTTAGTAAGAAGTAGAGACAAACTGGATGATTCTTTTTATCAATGTGATTTGACAGTCAATACAGCACCAGAGGACTCACATCTGGTGTGATTTTTTCATACTTTTAGAAAATATGCAATTTTTTTTAATCCCTCAAAATACTGAGAGGACAGCCAGGTAAACTTGAGAAGACAGGACTGCAAATGTAATTAAATTAATATTTTTCATGGTTTGTCTTTTTAAGTCCAGTATTTGTGGCATTTAATTGTGCTTTTGTTATTTTATTCTCTGGGAATTAATTTCATTCTCTAAATACCTGTAGTTTTTGCAGAGAAAGGTGTTACAAGCAATAAGATATTCACATGTAGACACCTAGGGTCATGCAACTGAAAGTGCCAGCCATTCTCCCACTTTTTGCCTTTTTGATGCTACCTGTCACCCACCATCTGGTCTGTAAACTGTAATTCCTTTGTGCAAGAACCAGGTCACCTTGCATGTTCTGCCGGGCTGCCAGGTTTGCTTGTGGGTATTCAGTCGATGCAGCAACAGCTGCATTTCAGATGCGCCGTAATGGATTTCGTTCTTCATCAGGACAGTTTCCATGAACTGGATGAGTTGAGAGGATAGCTAGATTCACTGCTGGTGTTGAAAGTCATGCTTTAAAGTAATGATTTGAACTTTCCTTGCTTTAAAGGCGGTGATGGCAAGCGACTTTGCGATCCCAAGGTTCCGGCATTTGGAGAAACTCTTGCTCGTTCATGGCCACTGGTGTTATTCCCGACTTGCCAACATGGTGCTCTATTTCTTCTACAAAAATGCAGTAAGTGTTTGACTTGGCAGCCTTATGCCACCACATGCTTCCAGGGTTTATTTTGTGCTAAGTGAGCATTAGGTCAGCTTTCAAATAGTTTATAAATAAGCTGCAGAGAAATTTGCAGAGTTGAACGACAGCTGGCTGCCATTTGCAGAAATACAGGACGCTCTCCATAACAGTGCTGCTGAATGTGCAAATTAGGTAATAGAAATAAGAAGCACTGCTTAAGTTTCTTTATAGAGTGGTTTTGCAGAGTTTGGCTGGCTAGACATAGAATTCTTTAATGCCAAAGACACACAGTAGTGGTCCAGAGTAGCAGCTGAGTGTGTTTTCTCTTCCTGACCCTATCTCGTGATCGCTTGCAAATCACTGTACATACTCTCTAGTAACTTGAGATAATTGAGTCCTCTCTGTGTCTCAAATACAGAGACTGACTTTTTTTCTTGATTTATCTTACTCCTAACTAACTAAAGGAGTTCATTAGAGAGGAAGTACACCATGGTAAACATCAGACTACAGTTTTGCATTTCCTCCCGCATGCATGAAACAGGAGTTAGTGGAGTACTGGGCACTGAGCCAGTTACAGCTCAACTCCTTGGCCCTGACATGACAGAGGGCTTTTTTATCAGTCTCAGAGTACAAAGATGATTGATTGAAAACTGCCTAACAAGATGACCAAGAATTCTATTAGTTGAGTGGGAGTCACTTTCAGGTACACTGATCTACTCACCTGCAACATCTGCAAATCATCTTGGAAGCAAGGGAAGGAACAGGAAGAAGAAGAAAGCCAGAACTCTCAGGTCTCTATTTACTTCAGAGGGCAATGTGTGTACTGTGAGCAGAAGACTGGATTTTATCCTCAATATCAGAAAAAAAGTACCTCCTAGTTCTATAAAAATTGCTTTCTAAATTTAATCTAATCTTCCATTATTTTCATCAGTAGCAACTTTCTAATGCAAATTCCTCTTGGCCTGACTAATCCCCTTTTGACCTCAATCTGAAGGTAGTTATTTTATCAGGAGAAGACCATCATATTTGCTCAAAATTTGGAACATCATAAGAACGTGTAAGAGCTCTAAAGAGTTAATAAAGCATCTTTATCTTAACACAAACTTGTTAAAATCCCTTCTGATCAGAACCTGCATGCAAACACCTTTCCAGATACAGAAGAAGGGACTTCCAGTCAGAACTGCTACCTGAGTCTGAAGCAGCAAGCAGATTTAAATAATGCTGCATTTGTTGGGAGAGCCACCTGTTGAAGCAGAACAACAAAATATGTGATAGTGTTCAGATGCATGAGTTTTAAAGTGTAATCCTAAATGATGCTAAAAGTCTGTGTGCCCACCCCTAATGCTGTGTTTCCAAGATACCCTTTGACTTAACTGTATCTATTCTGAACTTCCAAGTGTATGTAGAGCCGTATTACATTAATACATTTTTGAAAGAAGTCATACACTTAAGACATCCCAGCAGTCAGCAGACAAGAGATGTTGTTTATACATCTATGGTTTTGTTCAGCTCTTGTAAAATCTTCCATTTCCTTTAGTACAACTCCCCTTGATTAGGAATATTATTTCTCATGCTATTTTTAGTAAGACATTTGGAGAAGCTGCTACCTCAAGGCTAGAATATAACTGAAGAAATCTTTTTTGTGTTGGCTCTGCTTTGGCAGCCTTGAGAGCTTTCTGAGCAATACTTGTTGCTGACTCTAAAACTGTAGTGGGGTATCCACCATATAGATGTGAATATGTCTGACACGGTGCCTGCCCTTAAGGAAAGAATATTCAAAAGCGAAATGTGAGCACCAGAGCTCTTTGCAGGGAGAATATTCTGGATGATTCTCTGTAGAAAGTAGCTACACTGCAAATATTCTGTAAGTTTTCTGTTTCCTCAAGTTGATTTTTTTCCCCATTTCCTCATATTATGATATTTTTCACTCTTCACTAGAAACTACTAAGTCAAAGTTTTAACTCCAAATTGCTGCAGAAGCCATTTGGAAACTCGGATGACTTATCCAGGAAGATACTTGGCTTGGTGGAGATGGTAGAAATACAAGTAAAATATAAATTATAACATAGCATGACTGGAAATAATTTAGCTTGATGAAAAGGGATTTTGTGTAAATAAAATTCTACCTGCACAAACATGCACTGCTTCTTCCCCTTTATACATTATCTCTGCAAGACAGCACTGGACTTTTTTTGACATACACCTCACTCATTGAGAAGTTCTGTTTGGGACCACATTCATAAAACTGGAGAGAAAAAAGGAAACCATTTTTATTTAAAATCTTAACTCAATTTTATGTAAATTTGCTTTGACTTTTTTCAGGGGACAAATGCACAGAAGCAAGAGGGAACATTATATTTGAATTTAAATTAAATGCTTGTTTAATCAAAAATAAAATTTCAACAGGAAAAAAAATCTGATTTAAGCTTGGTTACTGAAATGTCATTTATTTGCACAGCTTTCTTTGGCAGCACTGCTGAGACCCATATTAGAGGTGGTAGCAAAATTTTCAACTGACTGTATTTTCATCAAACTACCCTCTTTTGACAGAGCCAAATTGCTTACAAGAAAGGTGAATTTTAGCAAGACCCTAGAGAGGAAAATGTCCATGATTAGCCGATTTTTGTTTATTTCTAATGAGTGAGAGAGAAGTATCTAAATTCCCATATTTATTGCAATTCTCTTTTGATAAAAGAGAAAGTTTTGTTGTCTTTTCAATGCGGAAAGACAATGCATTTCGAAATCTGTTCAACTAACCAACTGTACTGAAGAGGGTAAGCTCTAGTAACTCGATCTTGTTTTGACCAGAGGAAGATATTTTTCCTGAACTACCTTACAAATGCATTTCTAGAGGTGATCCTTAAAAAAATACCACCAGTTAACTTTTAATAGGTTAGTTTATAGCAAACAGTGTTATCTCCTGAACAGGGAGATGTATGTTGCTACTCACATACAAGCCACTTCAACATGGTATGCAAACATTGCCTGTCCATACATATATACAACATATCTCTGTATATACATACATCTATGTACAATGGGACTGACTCTGACTCTGTGACAATTCCCCTTTACAAGATATGTTTGCTCTCCTTACAGCAGTTTTCACTGACTAAGCAGATCATAGGTTATTTTTATCCACTAGTATTTAAATTTCAACTACACTGGCATTCAGATAGAACAGATCTATATTTCCCTCTGTGTATCTAAAAATGATGAAAGGTTAACATTCTCCAGCTGGCTGAAAGATTTGAGAACAGAATACAAAAAGCAGAGGAAGTGAAAGGAGAGATCATGCTCCCCTTCTTCGTTATTAAAATGGGGAAAACCCTCAAGGGACAGTTGCCAAGGTGGTGGTTTGGGGTTTTGTCCATTTCCTTTCCTTTAGTGTTAATAACTAACTTAATAATAGAAATTCCAGTTTTAGGACAAGCAAGCTTGGGAGTTTATTTCCTGACCTAGGAATCTGCCCATCTTTGTCTAAAAATCTCTGGGTTCTCCATGCTACAGAGATTATAGAAGAAATTAGTTATGTTTCTGGGTGATTCCAACCCAGCTACAGGAGCAATCCCATTGCAACAGTGTATGGAACTGATTTCTTTATACAACTGAAGAGTAAGGGAGACTGAGGCATCTTTACATCACTGCTTATTTGCTGAATTTCACAGCGGAGAGATAGGATAGTTGTGACAACCTCCCCCTTGCTGCTGCTAGTCCCATGCTGGTCTTGTGAAAAAAGCTCTGCATTTATCTATTGCAGACCAGCAGAGCCTCCCAAACATCTCTACCCAACAGAGGATATTATTGTGGAAATACTCCTTCAATAGTAATCTGAGTGGTATGAGATCAGTACTTGTATACCTAGGGGTCAATGATGGTTCAGAGAACATTTTATGATTAGTTTAACTACACTTCTGAGTTTGACTTGAACTGAAAGTTAACTTTGTGTGAAGTAATCCCTGACATGAGAGACCAGAGGTTCCAGCAGCATGAAGATTTGCAGGTGTGCTGATTGTATGCAGCTTAGATAAGTGTTCCAGGCACCACAAGCAGCAGTGACAGTCTAGGTATCCTTAGAAAGATTGCTCACATGTTTAGCATTTGTGGATAGGTCCTTGCAGAATTAGAATCAGAATGGTTTTAGAACACAGTGGGATGGTGATCACACTTCTCTTGCCATATTTACAGCACTGCTTATTCTGTTTCAGATGTTTGTGGCTCTTCTCTTCTGGTACCAGTTCTACTGTGGGTTCTCTGGCTCATCAATGGTCGATCAGTGGTATCTCATCTTCTTTAATTTGCTCTTCTCTTCTCTTCCACAACTGATTACTGGTGTGCTGGATAAGGATGTGCCAGCTGAAGTGCTGATTGCTGTACCTCAGCTTTATAAAAGCGGCCAGAATATGGAGGTAAAAACTTCTTGCTTTTTGCGTTTTTTTTCCTAGAGGTCTTTAGTTTCAACTGAAAAACAACCCTGTTTCCCAAGAATGGATGACTGGTAACAACAGTCTTAGAAGTAACTATTATTATTTTGTGATATTTCTCATATGAGTCAAAATACTTAAATGCCAAAAGTATATTTTTTAAAAGACAAAACAAAACCCCAGATGTATTTTGAGATATGTAACAGGAGAGAGGCTGAATGCTTTAAGTCAGCCTAAGCTGAACACCTCCCTCATGGCCCAAACTCACAGATAACCCCAAAGTAAAGCAGATTATACTTTTTAGACTAGTGCTGACTTTCACAGAATAACCTTACAGTACCTACTCAGAATTTCAGGCCCCAGCCATTTACAAGCCATCAGAAGAGAAAGATGGCTTTGGGAGTAGACACACAGGTTGATAGAATTGGATTCTGAGGTAGTCACAAGCAGATGATAGATTCTGTTGAAGTATCTGTTGAAAACACCTTGTCCCCGTCTGCTTGAATTGTACAATGAAAATAGAAGGAATTGCAGGAGGGAATGGAGCCAAACCATTTCTGGTAATTACAGCTACAGTGTACTGTGGAAAAATCTTTCTGCTTGGCAGAGCTATCCATATTGAGACACTGCTTCCACAGCAATAGCCTTTCTTAAAAGTGTTTGACACTGCACCCTTTGAGAAGAGACAGTGTGTTTTACCTCTAACTGTACACTTGCATTTGATACCCCACACATCTAGTGACACTGATACTCATTGTCTTGGAAAGACAAAAGGAGAATTTTAGTGTAATGTATTTTCAGTGCTTTAGTGCATATTCTCTCTTTTACACTCAGCTGTTCTTTTCCATTTTCTACAATGTCTTCTGTTCCAGTGCATTGCGCTTTAAAGAGCTCTAACATTAATACCTTCCTTTCCTGCACATGTTTAAGGTGATAGACATCTTGTGATGGTTAAAACTTATGAGAAACTGTGTCTGCCTGTATTCGACCAGAAAACTGAGAACTCTTCCCTGGTTCACAGTACGATTATTTCTCATGGGCAAGCCCAGGGACTGGTCTGAATTTGCCTGGAATCTACTGACCATATTCTCTGAATAATTACCTAAAAAAGCATTTTTAAAACTTGTTTAAAATCCTGCTTCAAGTAGGCTGTCCTTCAAAAAGATACTGCCAATTCAAAGCCTGCAGAATTAAAGAATAATTTAGATGGTTCAGGATGCCATCTGATCCAGACCCCAGCATCAAATCTAGATGAGATCGCTCAGCTCTTTATCTAATTCAGTTTTACATGTCTCCAACAGTCCACAGTCTCCACAGCCCCCGTGAGTATCCTGTTCCAATCTGTGCTGGTTTGAGCTAATTGGAATATTTTTTTAATAGAGAAAATTGTACTATAGGCTGTGAAGGAAAACAGTGGTGATGTCTACTTCACTCAGAGGCTTGCTGCGATGTTTAGGTATAAGAAAACCAAAACTAAGAAGATAAGAGTCTCTCGAGCTGGCAGTCTGGGTCACGAGGGACTGACTTGCTTACTGGCTGGCTTGCTGCTTGGGTCTTGGGCTAGCAGCTCTGGCTTCTCCTCTCGGCTGAATAACTTCACTAACCACTTTTCTTCTAATCCTCCCCAGCCGATCCTCCTTGTGCGTAAGCCAAACCTTGGGGTAAGGTGTAGGGGTGGGGAGAAGGTGGAAGGGTGGTTGGGAGCCCCTCCTGGGGTCTCTGATTTCTGGGAGGGGTGTTGTGTGTCTGTATTACCTTAAACTTGTATATTTCTGTAAATATTCCTGTATATACTGTATATATTTGCTTGTATATTGTGCTGAGCTGTAAATATAGCTTCATCTCTTAACTTCCAGTCCGGCTGAGATCTAGTCTGGGTCATTTTAAAGTGGGGGGGGGCGGGGAACTCCCAAACCGTCACACAATCCTTAAGCGCTTTTTATTTCAGTAGGCCAAAAAACATGGTAATTCTTTTTAAGTATCTTTCATTTCCTATTTTCAGGCTGAAATTATATTTTCCATCAAGGGAAGGAACACTGACAAACCCAGTAATTAGAGATATAACCTAGATCCCAAAATTAAATAAATGATTTTGCCACTTATGAACTATTTATCCTTATATCTAGGTCTTTTGTCTGACCATCCATACCTTTGCAACTGTGTGTTTCTTTAAATAAAAATGTTAATTTAATATCGCTCCTTAGCAAGTAATTTTGTGCACACATACACAGAGAACTGTATTTCTATATATGTGGTGTATATGCTTATTTATATGTTGTTACATTAATTACTGATGAAGATCACTGTTGCAGATCTTTTCTGAATGTGTGCTTTTTGTGTCTTCTGTCTTGTGAATAAATACCTTGTACTTGTATATATGTAATGTAAAACCCATTTACTCATGTGCTTACACTTCAGAGAACTCCTTCTGAAATCAGTGGTCTACCTGTAGTGTATAAAGTTGAGCAGCTTCTTAAATGTTTGCTGGCACAAGTGTCAGATTATAATTACAACCTCTGCCAAGGGAAAAAAAAACTGTCTCTTGCCAGAACCAAATGACTTGCAGATAGACTCTTGATACTTCATCCCCAGGGGCGTCCAACTGCTTAGCAAAGTTGTGAAGCTATTTGCACAAGCCCTTTGAAGTGCCTATAGGAATGTCCCCCTCAACATAATCTATCTCAGAAAAGAGCATTTTCAGTAGTACCTGATTTTCTTCATTGTTCTTATGCTACAGGAGTACCAGCCCCATATGTTTTGGATGAACATGATCGATGCTATGTATCAAAGCCTGGTTTGCTTCTTCATCCCCTATTTTGTAAGTGTTTGCTTTAAGCTATTCTATTTCAAGTATTTTGAGGAGAACTGGCAACGTAGCTCAGACTAAATTCTATTCCTTCTTTACAGACCTACTACGACTCAGAGGTCGATGTCTTCGCCTGGGGAACTCCCATCACCACAATAGCTCTTTTCACCATCATACTACATTTGGCTATTGAAACCAAAACTTGGGTAAGATACCCACAGCCTATGTAGAAACTCACTGGCATATATGCTGTTCTTAGTGCCATTCTTCAAAACCATAAGATGGGGCTTTAATTCCCTTAACACATTCTATTTCTAGGAAGCATTTTAAGCAAACATGAAAAAGATTTTAGCCTGTGATATGCAAACATCTTTTTAGTGTTGTATCTATAATAATAATTTCTGAAAATACAAGGTTCTAAACTCTTTGTTCTGCATGGATTTGGCTGCAAAAATTAAGAATTTTTAATTCTGAATCACAGCAAATTTCTCAGAACATAAAGAATCATTATTCTTTTGTTGTTGTTTGTTTTTTTGGTTTTTGTTCCTAGACTTTTCTCCACTGGTCATCTTGCATTTTCAGTATTCTTTTATTTGTCTTTGTGGCTCTGGTTTACAATGCTTCCTGCCCAGTATGCCATCCTCCATCCAATCCCTACTGGACTATGGAGAGGCTGATGGGAGACCCAGTGTTCTATTTCACTTGCATCGTATCACCAGTCATTGCATTGCTGCCCAGGTATTGTATCTTGTCTCATATCTTTTCTCATGTTTGAAAGCACTTCATGCCTGTGGTTGGGAGGGAGGGAAATATTTCTTTTCCTATTCTTAGTCTTTCTTTTTGCTTTACCAAACAGATAATTTTATTTTTCAGTGACTGATAATATGAAGTCAGGTTGTCTAACCTCTTCTGTGTTCCTGACCACAGAAACAACCAGAGATCCTGGCCATGGACCACAGGGTGGGATAATTGTAGAGTGTTGGTTGAACCTCCTGGCCATTCTGGAGGTGAAGTTTTCTGTGATGTTTCCAGATTCAATCCTCCCATAGTATACACAGTACAGAAATTCTGATAGTATGTTGTGCAATATTTGCCTGCTTAGTATGTAGGAGGCCTGGTCTGCAGACTGATCCTCATTGCCTTTTCTTATCAGGAAGGATGAAAGATTGTGTGCAATCACAAGGTGGATCACTGGCTAAAACTACAGATTTATTACTCTGCTTGTTACCAATCAAAATATTAGCACAGCATTCAGAGCTTTTCTTCTGCAAGCTTTCTTGTGTCAAACATAAGAAAGGCACATAAAACTTAATTTTCTGTGTTCTACTTTGGTTTAGTTGTACCTTGGGTACTTCCTCCTTTCAGTTCTTTTCATGTGCATGTTCTCCTCTTGCAGATTTCTGTACAGAACCCTTCAGGGAACACTATTTCCAACCCAGCTTCAGCTTGGACGCCAGTTAAGTAAACTGTCCCCAGAGATACGCACTCAGCTTCTGACCAAGTTGAATGTGAAGGAAACAAGGCTTCAGACGCGACCCTTTGCAGACAGTTTCTCACCAAGCTTTGGCTCCAGTACCAGTGATTGTTATAAGGCTTATAACCAAAGCACATCTTTGCCAACATCTCCAGAATCAAGTGAGTCACTTTTCCAAAAGCACACAAAGGCAGAACATGAAACACATCAAACTATGACTGCCTCTCCCCTGGATGCTGTTTTGTACAGAGAAAAGAAATTCCCCTCATCAGCAAGTAGTCTGGAAAGGTCCATGGGATTTCATGAAATTCAACACAGCTCTTCAGAGGTGGAGTCATTGCCTGTGGGAGCAGCATTCCCATGGAGCTCAGCAGTTGACCAAACAGACTTCAGCCTGTTGAAGTGGATCACATCAACTCCGCTCTTCAGTCGCATCGGGACTGTTTTACAGGTGTCATCAAGCAGTTTACAAAATGAAACACAGGACAGTACGTGTGTGCTTGGCTCTTCTTTGCATGTGGACTTCAAAGGCTTAAAAGAACAGAGCTTAAATAACTTGCAGGACAAAATGAAAGGGACCCCAGCAGATCATCGTAAAAGTGACAATTCCGAGACCACCTTTTTATGACGTGGGCCTTAAATATATTTATGTATGTTCTATTTGCACACGTTTATAGTGAGAATACTCTATTTGTTTCTAAAGATGAAGCATAAAATTAAAGGTACAGAATGATTATTTAAGAATGTTTAAATACAGTATATTGAAATAAGAGCTTTAAATATATATATATAAAAAAAAGAAACAGAATTCCATTTATATTGTTTTATTTTTTCATCTCATTTTGTAAGGAAAAGCCGTCTCTTTATTTTTCAGATGCCTCTCTTTTATTCTGACACATACTGTAAAAACAAAGGACTTATCTACCATGTTCAGAAGTATTAGATTCAGCAACAGTTATTGATATCATAGACCATTCAGTAATTGAGGAGGAAAAACCATAATAATAAATAGGCACTATCTTTCATCATCATCTGCTTGCCGGGGTGTTTTGTCACTGGAGCAAACCATTAGACAAGACTATGGAATTATTACACACCTCTGTAAATGTTAGCAGTGTCTTACCACCGCATTAATAATACTGGTATTTTATAAGTGACACCAGATTTTGATATTGCAGCCATAGCATTTTACGTGTCATGATAAAACAATAAATAAATGACCATCCATATTGCAAAGTGACTTCCCAGTCTGGCATTAATAGTAACTCAATCCTTCACTTGTAGCAGCTAGCATTGGCCTGTCATGTCTTTACATCAGGCTGTTCAGTTGTTCAGCTGAACTAAACAAACTGTTCGACTTCTGAAGAAACGCTCCTTCCTGACTGTGAGTAATGATATGGTGACAAAGAGCTGGGACATTTTATCGAAAGTAGAGCTTGACCTGGAAAGGTCTATGCTCCTGTGTGCTGGAACACAAGTAGACTGGGTTTTCTGCAGAAGTCAGTCCTTCTTGCTTGTGGGGGCCCTGGAGGAAGAGGAAGGCAGAGTTTTGTTAGAAGCTGCCACTTGTTTCAACCAGGCTAAATCAAGTCTTTGATGATCAGGAAGAGGCATGACCAGCTGTGAGGGAGCAGTACTATACGGAGGTACTTGAGCCTGGTCTGAGACAGGCTACTTCCAGTCGCTAAAGAAGGAAGCTGCACTGCTTTCTGAGGTTACGCCTGAACTGACCTTACTTGGTTGTACATCACAAACTGCCCTGGGTGTGCGGCTACACAGTGCCATCCTGACAGATCTCAGTGGAGTTTAGCCCAGGAAGGCAGCTTGGTTCTTTCCTATCTGGTCACCATGACCATGTATAAACTGTCTGCTGCACTTCATTTCCTCATTGCAGATTTTTAGATGGCCTTTTCCTTACTTGCCATTAGTTGTATAAAACCAGAACTCATTCATGCCATGCTTTGTGCCAGGCAACCTGTCTTCTGCATGGATTGCCTCAGCCCATTAAGCCACAGTGTCTAATATGTGTCACTTGCTAATCCACTCAGGGTCTCCTTTTTAAAAGATTTATATGCTGGCCTCTTTCCCAAAGGCAGAATTGATAATACAAAACTGTAAAATGCCATTGAAAGGAAGAGGTGAAAGCAATCTAAATAAGAGCTGTCAGCCTGTAAATATATTACCCTCATGAAACATGACACATTGCATGTAGCTAAACTGCATTTTGGGATTAGAATTGACTAGGGACAGAGCAAAGGCGCTAGGGACTAATTCTTTCAGTCTCCTGTGAACAGCTTCATGCAGGCAATTGATTAAAAAAAAATAATTACCTGAAGCACAGCCCCTTCCTTTTACTATCTAGTTGAAGGGAAATGTAGTTTTGTGTGTTCAGATTTTATCAGAGGAAAGCACACCTATTAACTCATTTGTTACTGGCGGAAAACATCGTGACATGTCTCTTCTTAGTGTTAATTTTGATTAAGAGTGAGCACTCAGTTTCCATGAAGATAGGTGGGCATCTGCACTGCTGGTGCCACTGTGAACCACGAGCCACTGGGCTATGCCTCTAAAGCAGGGCAGAGTCCTGCACCCTCATAACGCTTGCTTTTCTCTGGTCTCTTGTGATGGTTTGGGA
>VWYK01017401.1:1247-13806 GCA_013399775.1 Semnornis frantzii | reverse complement strand
AGAAAGCTATTTGCTGGATTTTTTTTTTTTAATAACCATTTTAGGTGTATAGATGCCAAGGCTTTGGCCACCAGAGCTGTGTTCGTGCAATAGCTCAACGTTATTTTAACTTTTGCAGAGTAGCTCTTAGGAGGCTTGAGGAAGAAGATGGTTTGGTATTTAAAGTCCTGATCTGTGGCTCAAAGGACTTTTATTTAGAGCTTGCTACTCCCTGCACAGATCAACGTGTTTTTCTCTCTACTTCTGCTTCTCATACCAGCAGTTTATAAACATTTTGGGGCATACGTATTTACTATCCAGGATGATGGAGCATGAGTTTTTTGGGACCTCAAGGTACTAATATGATCCCCTACTAATGTGAAAAAAAAGGAGAAAAAGTAGCTGCTGGGCAGTACACAACAGGCATGGTTTTCTTGCTCTTTGTGGTGGATGCTTGCATTTTCCCTGTATGTGGCTGGAGTAAACTGAGAGCTTTAGGGCCATCATGTGCTGGTTAGCAGTGCTCTGTAGTCAGAGTAGTCTGTCAGGCTGGAGGATGTTGCTACTGCCTCATAAACCAAGTCCAGCATTTCTGAGCAGTGTGTCTTATCTGAAGAAAGAAGATGACAAGTCGAGATTGAAATTCCTCCAAGACTTTGACGTCTTGCTTTGTGGTGGTGTAGTAGAGACTCAAAGCAAGGATCAGCACTGCACAAAATGAGAGCCACAGGAGCATGGGCAATCCAGATGATGACCTGTCATCTACTGAACAGTGATGAGGAGAAAAAAAGAGAGAAGCATTATTTTAGTGTCATCTTAAACACTTCCCAAGTCTGATCCCCTGCTGATGCTTTTGTCCCACTTTTCTGGGAACAGCAGGGTGCTCAGGGCTCTGGTTGTGAGTACTTCCATAGGCATCAATTAAGTGATAGTGAGTCACACCTCTCGATAGAGGTGAGTATAAAAGATCTCATCTAGTGGAACATTTAAAGAGTTTAATTACATGGAATAAGAACAGGATTACCATAAGTAACACATGATTGCAACTTTCCCTCCAGCAATTATTTTCTATACCTTTACATTAAATGTTAAGTAAAATGCTAGGAGAATATTAAGTTACCTCATCTAATTCTCTAATGCTTACAAATATTCTATAAAAGTGAGAAGATCTAGATTTCCATCCTTTTCTCTCATAACAGCTTGTTTGGGGCTCCTGTTAATTACAGTAAGAACCAAAACATGTCTCTGTTGACCAAGAGGCTTATTTAGAAAGCTCTGTCAGACCAAGCATCTCTCTAAGTGCTTGGTGTGCTAACTACCCTGCAATATCCTCTGCACTTGCTCTTAAGCAGGAGAATACTCTAAATATATTTCATGCCTGTAAAGTATAGTTCAATTATGTTTAAAGTGTCATAGGCCAGGCCCAGGACACATGTGGAAATCAATGGGCTCCATCTAGCTTGTTGTCACCAATGCCCCAGCCCTTGCATCTATGTATCCATTTTGGGCTTCAGGGATCCAGTTTGATTCAGACCTGGTTGCTCTGTTTGGCTGCACAGTCATCGTACAGTCACTATTATTTTATAAATCACTTTGAGTATTAAACATGCAGCATAAAGCCAAATTCATGCCTGCATAAAAACTCATAGTGTGCAGCTATTTTCCTGCCATATGCACATAATCAACGTGGTATGTATTATTATGGGTAAAGGGCCAACATTAGCTGTAACATATTTAAATTAGTTTCTACTATGAGCCCTGGAATACACACTAGTCAATTAAACTGTCATACAGATGTACAGAGAGGAAGGTAAAAGTCATAAAACCAAGCAAGAAACACATAATAATGTATCAAGTGTACAGGGAAAAGGTAAAATGTTAATAGGCATTCATTTTAAAGCTAACCAGAAACCAAATCAATGTCCCACAGCAGACCTGAGTGAATTATTTGCAGCAAATAATTTATTCATTTGATTTTAGCCCTACATTCTGTTTGTAAATTATTCACGAGCAAGCTTCAATTTTTATGAATTTGTTTATTTGGCATTATTCCATCGATGGTTTATATTAAGGTATTTAGCCAGAGAACCAATTTCTATTTTTGCAAAGATTTGTGATTTGCAAGTTGTTGTTTCCCTTGTGGGATACAGCTCTTGACTGGATGACCACCTGCCTTTCAAAGCAGGGGGGCCTGGTTGGTGAACATCCCTGGTAAGAGTGACACTTTTCTTTGAGAGCTAAGCAGCTTTTCACATAAGCCCTTTTCTATGAAGTGCTTATAATAATTTTCAATCTTACCAAAAGTTATTTTCCACGTGAAATTTCTGGGCGAATCCCAAAGGCAAACTTAGCTTTCCTTATAGCTTCTGAATTAGGGAGTGTGCTCAATTCAGGAACAGAAAAAAAAATAATGTGGGAGTATAATCCCACCTGCAAGATTGTGCTGAAGTGTGCTTACAACAGCTTCAGCATATCACTACAATTATGTGCTTAAAATTGCATTTGCTTTTTACTACATGACAAATACTAGTGCTTAAGTGTTTTAGTTTCATTGCTTGTTGGAACAGCATACTCAGCTATAGCCATGTGTCTATGAAAAAGGCAAGTCATTTGAGAAAAACATTACCCAGGATACAGGAAATGTTGGTTCAGTTCCTACCCTGGACACACATTTCCACTGTCACCCAAGGGATATATGGTCTTTCTTTTTCCACCTGGCTCTGTCCTCTCTCTAGTAGCTAGTTCCTAGTCAAATAACTGCATTAGCTGCAGTGAGCATGCAAACCTTCTGGGCAATTGTAACAGCTATAGGGGCTATTTGGGATACTTGCTGGAGAGGCCTTTTGTGGCTCTGTCTGTGTGCATATATATACACATGCATATATGTACCCCTCTTCCCTTACTGCGTTGCATACAGCAGTGGGGTTGGACATTGGCCAGGACCTGTAGAAATGATCAACCTCAGCAATCTAAGAACATCCAGATACATATATTGCCCTGAGGGACTGTGAGGCTGGCCAGCCTCAAACATCCTTCCAAACAAGAAATTAAAAGCAGCGTATTTTTATTATTTCTACCCTGCTGCCAGCATACAAATGAATTGTCTCTTCCCTTAGGCGAGTCAGCAGGGAGAGCTATCGTTTTGCTTGGGGTGCTTTCCCTGCATATCTTAGTGAGAAACCTGCACCTATTCTATTATCATAAATTTTATTAATTATATTTAAATAAAAAATAGCTTCAGGGATTTAATTTTTGCTTCCATTATTTGTCTTACTAGATGTCTTGTTTAAAATATGGCACCAGACCTCATCAGTAGCATCTTGTGATTCCTATGCTGGGAAGAAAGAGCAACAACTGCTGACAGTATGAAATGCTCTGTATAAGGAGGATATATTTGCAGAGTGCATTTCAGCAGCTGCAGAGTAATCCTGTGCTAGTGCCACGAATGGCTTACGGTTATAATGTGAAACTGCAACTTACCCACTACGTAGTCACAGCAGGAAATGGCTAGAAAACAGAATGAAAATGTTCTTACATGCCTGGAAGGGCCTCTTTGTTGCAGATGAATAAGAAAGTAAGCACCAAACAGTGTCTCTGAAATTGCCTGTTGCCGTATAGATGCCGAGCCACCTCTTGCACTGATTTTGGCTGTACTGATGTATGTCAGGTGAGGATCTACCCTCAGCATGCAAACATGCAGATGTAGGCACACTTTAGGAAAGTGAGAAAATTTTGATATATGGGTAGGTTCAGAGACAAAGATTGCTGCTGTTGCAGGGAGATCAGGAGTCAACTCTTGAAAAAAAAAGGCCCTGCTATTCCAAATAATTTCTAGGGAGTAAAGGAGATAGACCAGCAGGCTGAGAAAAGAACAAAGTTAGGAAGGCAAAGCTCACTGTCAGAGCAACTTTCATGCAACAACATCCTGCAACTGTGTGTGTTTGCCAGACACAATCCAGGATGAAAAGCCCAGAGAATGGAAAAATTTCAACTGTGCCAGCAACCTTCATCTTGCCAGCCTCTCTGTTAGTATTATCGTGTGGACAAACAGCAAAACATCTAAATCATGAACTGTTTGCAACACAGAATAGTAATTATGGATTGGGACTTTTGTCATATCTTTGCAGAAGAGAGTCAGTCTCCTCCTCCTCCTCCACCACAGCTCAAGTATGGCTGTGCTGAATTCAGAGCCATTGGGAGATGAACCTGGGCTGCCCAGGCAGGACTGACTGCAAAATTACTGGTGCTGATGTGGGTGCATGGACTCCGTCAGGGAGCTGAAGGCGCTTTTGGCTTTCCTCAAAATCCTGCTCTTGACAGGTCAAGAGCTTTGAACTCACTGAATCTTCTCAGGAATTCCATTTTGATGGGAAATCCCAGGTCATGTCAACAACCTTATCAAGAAACAGAGGCACCACAAACAATGTATTGCAAAGCCAATGGGAGATCTGTTTATAGACACATCAGCAGACTCCAAGTGTTGTTTCAGAAGTCGAGTAACAGTCCAAAGAAGTGGCTGACAAACAAATTTTACCATTCTCTCCCTTGTGTTTTTACTGGTTGAGGTTATCAAACCCATAAAATGTTAGTGTCCCACCAATAAATGCAAATTTCCTGGCTGAGTAATTTTGTGAAAGTCAGAACGAAACAGTTCCTACTCAGTTATGGACTGTTTGTAAAACATGCAGAAGTGCAAACTTCTGCTAAACCTCTGCTTAGGGTCACTCCCAGCTGACCTACTTGCAATGGTTATTTTGGCCCTTGAATGAAAGACCAGACGTTATGTTAGTTGTATCATGCCCTGAGTTCCCTTATTGGCAGAAATTGTTACATCCTGGCTACTTTTAACCTCACTGGGCCAGCTAGGCTCCGCTCTTTACTATTGCAAAGAAATATGAAAGGGCTGGCTCACGCCCTACCATTACATACTCCTTACCCAAAATGACATAAGTGCGTTTAAATTTGGTCTGAGATCCTTTTATATGAGTGGAAGCATTGTTCTGGGATAGACATGGGACTCAGCCAAACTCAAATTCTACAAATATCCCTGTGGGGTTTGGATTGTGAGTTCACCATGAGAACAGCCTTGAGGCTGGTCTAATGTGATGCAGGAGCCTGTCTCCTCCCAGGATTGGCAGGCAAATGAGCCAGATGCAATTCTGCATAGCACAGAGCAAAAATTGTCTGTCCTCTTTTCCATGCTGACCTCAAAATCACAGATAACATTATCAGAGGGGGAAGCTGATGTGAACAGACAGGGTGGATGTTAAAAGCTAGAAAGGTCATGCCAAGAGGCTTAATAGCTTGAGCATACCATATTCAGTGACTTCTGGCTCACGAAATCGAACTCTTCTCTCTGCTTTCTGCTTTCCCCCCCCTGCTTGGTCCACAGGTGGCCTTTTCCTCAGTATTGAAGGAGGATAGCTGCTGTCATCTGTCTAAAGAGTTGATCAAAACACAAAACACATGGCAATTCAAAATGGAGTAATGCATCCAAGTGAAGCTTTAAGTTTTTGTGGTTGTGTTACTATGTCCCTTGAGTGATATGATATGAAGCACATCTGTTTTGGCACTTTTAGTCAGACCACTGTAATGACTACATGTATATTTCTTGATCATCGTAGATCTTCAGTACTGTAAAGCGGTCTTCTCATGAAAAAAGTTGGCTAAAGTAATAGACAGTAAAGTGTTCAGAAAGGATTTCTCTAAATTGGAGTGAACATTTACTGAAGGTGCATGCTCCACGACCTTGGGGTAGATGGACACAAGTGTGATATGTAACATATGAACCATATCATTGGGAACAGCTTTGAAATGTTCCTCTGAGCTAAGCAGCTCTGTTCTGAACGTAGTGCGGCCACTTTGACAACCAAGAGTATGTGTCAGTCTTGGGTTTGGACACTATCCTGATAGGTATGAGAAGGTAATTTGTTTGCCCTTCGATATCACAATTATGTTGTTGCTCTGGATTTTGCTTGGAAACCACTCTCAGTCTTTGATAACAGAACCAAACTGTTGTGGATTCTGTCAAAAGGCAAGACATGGAGCTGCAATGACACCTCCCCAGATTGAATCTAAATCATCTTGGTTCAGAGACACCACTGTCCTCTGGAAGCAGAAAGCAGGTGGAAAATTTTCTGCATTTTAAAGATCTAACTGACTGTTGGAGATTCTCCACATTGTAATTTTACTTTCAGATCAAAGTCATCCTCTTTGCTACTTTATCCCCCTTCCTTCTCTTTCTCTGCTATGTAAAGTGTATTATTTTTAGATGGTTTATTTGGTCCTTTTGGTCACTGTCCCTGCTCTTTTCGTTTCATATTCCCACTCAGAGATTTCATTCTACTTCCTACATGGTTTTCTTTATACTCCTCAATGCCTGCTTCTTTTCCTGTTTTTCAATTCAAATACCCTTGCTCTACATATTTTCTATTTGGATGCTATGCCCACACTCGTGATTCATGCACATACTCCAGGGGCTGCAGAAGGAGGACTAAGCCACAATAATTGCAGTTTGGCCATGTTGAACCCCAAGGTACAAAGGATTAGTAGGTTTCCCCATACATCATACTCTGGATAAACTCAGAATGGCACATAACATAGCAAGGAGGAACTGCCACAGAATGAGATAGGCCTTAATCTTTGATATCTTCTGTTGAGAGATTTATAAAAAAAAAATGACTTAATTATGACTGGTAAGGATACTTTCTCTGATCTTAGGGTCATACAGGCATCAACACCGCCTCTGTCTCATGATCACAGACTGTGTGCTGGAGATCTAACTATTTTTCATTCAGCAGATCAGAAGCTAGAAGGCCAGAGCATAGGATACCTGGATTCAAGTTCTTTCTGAGTACAAAGGAATATTAACCCCATCTCTCTCATATATACACCCTCATAACTGGAACTATGCTGCACATGTGGGAGCAGGAAATCTCAGTCTCTGCCAGTGAACTTGTCTTGTTTGGCCTCCAATAATTAAATATTCATTAAGCTAAAGAAAGGAAGAACTGAAGAATAGCTTTGCAGCTTGCTGTTGGGTGCTCCCTTGGGAGTGGGAGAAGTCTGCTTCTATCCTTGCTTCAATGAACACTTAATACAAAATTCTCAAATATTCATTGGAACAGTCACTGGGAATAGGATCTCTCACCTACCAGGTGAGTACCCTAATTGCTCTGCTATAGGCACACACACATACGCTTTCTGGTATAATAAATATTAAATTATTCTGTGTTGAATAAAACAGATTTAGGGAGACACAGCCCAGTTCAGACTAGCAGTGGTTATAGCTTTAGCTAGGAGGGCTCATACTGTATCACAATCAAGAAACCGAACCTTATATTGGAAGAGGTTTATAACTCTAAGTGTGGTTTTTGTTTGTATGAGCTTAACAGCAGTGTCCCACCAAAAGAGAAAAAACAGTAAACAACCAGCTTGGTGGGTAGCACCTAGCCAAGAAATACCTTAAAAAGGAAGTGTTATTTATGATAATTTATGGAAATCAAAGATAGAAATTGTCAGAAGAAATGATGCATTCTTGTCTCAGACAGAAAACTGGGGTTAATATACCGTGCTGAGAGCCGGAAACCTAACAAAGTGCTATTGAGGACATTGTATGTCCTTCAAAATAACCCATTTGTGAAAAGCTGTGGGTATAGACCACAAAGTCTCCATTGCCCATCAAAAGACCACTTACCGGCAGTTCCTCTGCACTGGCATCAGGAGGTGGGGCTGGACATATTTGGGACATGTACTCTGGATGCCAACATGAAGCCTCCCACATGAAGCTTTGATTGGGAAGCCACTTGCTCAAGAAAATGAGAAGAATCAGGGGAAAGCGTCTGGAGATCTCTCTACAGTGAGGACTGAGCAGGCAGATGGGAGCAGCAGCAAATGACTGAAGAGTGGAAAGAAGAGTTTCTGCCCTTCACATCAGTGTTGGCTTGGGAAGGATGACGTTACTTGAAATGTACTCAGTAGCCAAAAATAGCACATAGTGATAACACTGACTGTGCAGCTGGAAACTGGGGCTTTCCTGGCAAGTGGAAAGGATCTGAATGGAGCAAATCATATATAAATGCCAACATATTTATATACATAAATGTGAAGTCAAGATTATTCTTTTTATAATGACTGCTGCTTTTCTGTGATCATATGTGATGTTCTTTACAGAAACCATATCCAGTCTCAAAAATCATGCAAGTGGGATTACTCTTAAGACTTCTTGCATTGAAAATATGTGGATAAAGCTATTAGGAATTTGTATAGGTGTATCGGGATCACATATATCTCCTTCCAGTACAGTTATGGCCTCACTTTATATGTTTTCCAAATTAGGTCCATTATTATAGTAATAAAGTGGGATTTTAATATTAGACATTTTTATATATATATTATAACAAGATTATTGATAGGAAGAGAGATGATTTGCAGTTCAAGAGGCTTTAAAAGGCCCTCATCAAATCCTGAAGGCTGGTCATCATCCAATATACAATTTCCAGTCAGAAATACCTGCCACAACTTCTGAAATATGGTGGTTTACTGTCTCTGCAAGCACAAGCTTGAGCTTTCTCTGTTGTTTTTCTCATGGAGACATGTCTGAAGTACTCTAATTTTGCATTATTTTCCAAGTGATTGGATGGAGTCTGCTATGGCAAATTCAGACCAGCCCTCATTTTGCACATACGCAGTAGTCAGTGGGTTGCAAGATGTTTACATTGGCATTATGAATGAGAGTGTACAGTAGGTCTGTGGACTTCACTGTTTTAACCTTTATTTCAGAGATCTGGGGAGTAAATGAGCAGATAGGAAGGGCTGGGATCCTTCTCCCAAGACAATTGGGTCAGCACAACATGGGGGGGCATCTGTGCTTGATGTGGGGTTAGCAGCTTCCACGAGCCTTGCTGCCCTTCCGGAGCTCAGTCTCTGCGGCCAAGCCCTTCCCTTTCCAGCAGTGAAAGTAGTGTCGACATCGAGACCAAACAAGCCACCTGGAGAGAGTCATCTTACCTTCTTTTTCCTGTACATTGGGGTAATGGAAGGCTTTTCCTCATGCTGCAACTGGCTCACAGCTGCAGGGCTGGTGAAATGCTCTCAAAATCCCCTCTGGGGTGTCCTGCAAGTGTTTCAAGGAAGTTATTTTGAGATACCTATGCTGAGTTTCTGGTAAGAAGACATTGTTCTTCAAAATTTTATTCATAGTAGATGCCAGACAGAAAGGTGACAAAGCCTTCCAAACTGTGGTCCCTAGCTTCTCCTCTGGTACCTCCTTCCCTCTGTTGGGATAATCGCTTGGTCCTAGTTAATATAAGAAGAAAACTGATAAAGCAAAACTGATAAAGGTAGCAAGAGGGAAATCAAACTCTAGTCTTCATCTGGCTTTGGCTTTCTCTGTGTGATTTGTCTCATTGATTTTCACTAGTGTCATCCAGCAAGGCACATAAAAAGGTCTTGTGCAGGCTCTTATTCCTGCTGAGACCCACAGTGAGCTCATGAGCTTTTAGACCTGAATGAAAATCCTTGTTCTTATCTTTTTTGCCGCAACCACTTTTATTGCAAGAAAGGTTTTACATTTTTCTAAACAATTGGCCAGAAATTTATTTTATTTTATTTTTAAAAAAACCCTGAAAAAAGTGTCAAGGATGCTTGCTGTTTTAAAGAAACTGACATATGGAGAAAATATTTATCATTTTCAATGCCACAAACCATTGGTTTTCAGTTCTAGAATCCTCTTGAATGTAAACAAATTTTCTGTTCATTTAATTAAAAAAATATTTGCATAACTTTATAAATGTTTTCATGTGTTCCTATCACTCCTATAGTATTATTTCATAGTGTCATTCTCACTTTTATCCTGTAATGTATTAATTATATCAATAATAATGGCTGTAAATGTTTGAATGATTAGTAGTTACCTGAGCACTCAAGTTCCAGTGGATAAAGATGTCGGGAGTTCAAATCTCATAACAGGATGGATCCATTGCTACTAAAGGTTTTCGATTGCAGTTTAACAACCTAAAACTGGGTATATATTAACAATAAAACACATTTTAATGCATGAAGTGAAAGGTTCAAGGAAAATAACTTTACTAGTCTCTGAAATCATTGCTAATAAGTAATAGTTATGACAGTGGGATAATTTCTGTTTTGGAAGCTGGAAGAATTTCCTTTAACATTGCTCTTGTTTAAAAGTAATTTCTCATCTAAGCTTTCATCTCATTTCGTGCAACATATGTCAGAAGAAAAGCTGGACAAAGAATTAATAAATTAATTATTTTTCTGATGAGTGTCACGTCTATTTCTTTCAGCTAATTGTTCACAAATAGATAGTGACTTTTGTGAACGCATTCATTATTCAGATTTATTCAGTGGATAATTACCGTGAGTAATTATTTGTCTGTAGATTACTCAGAAGCATTTCACTGTAAATAGATTTTTAATGGTAAAAATCTATTCAAGACAAAATAAAAGTATCTGTAACTGCTGACAAAGTCCTTAAAAACAAACAATATACTGCAGTCTTAAGGAGTAATGCCTGCATTTTCAGGAAGAACTCCACTACTTCCCTTGATGCATAGGAGCAAAAGTAAAGAAATCGCAATAATCTATGTACTGCTGACTTTGGATGGTACACATTATATATGCAAATAAGTATTTACAATAAAAAATGTTGCTTAAATGTTTGCTCAGCAGAAAAACAAAACAAGCCTGAACAAAATATGATTGACTTCCCAGTGAATAAATATGAACAGTTCACACAAAGGAACTAACTGCATAGACAGTGTTTTCCTGCAGTAGCCCAATGGAAGATATTTAGGAAAGAAACACAACATGATAAAACAATTTTACACTCAGAGGATAGCTGTGTAACCATATGAACTCTTTTTCCATTTCCTTTTTCAGGAATAAACATTCTAGACAAGCAAAGCACTTTGTAAATGATGCCTTTGTGGGGATTCGTCTGGCTTGGTTCAATTATTTTGAAACCTAGTAATTTTCTCATATCATTGAATCTGGTTTTATTGCAAATAGGGTCATAGAAATAGTCACTCATTGCAATAATGGACTTAGTTTATCTTAACTATTAACACTTCCCGTAGGTTTACACACACATATATATTCAATATTTATGGATATGCACAGTGCATATATATTAATAATGAAGCAACTTTATCTCCAACAATCTGAAAACAAAATCACGTAATACCATACAGTGCGGGGTGCAGTGGTAACTAGAAGCAGCATATCAGGGTAACAGAACAGAAAAGGAATAAATAAATTAGAAGGGAGTCTTCCATATCTTCTTCAACTTCCAGAGTGTCAGTTGAGCCTTTGTTCAATATTCCACCTTTCGTGGTTCTGTGTGCTCTTGATTAATAATTTAGAGATGCACCTTTTGGCAGTAAGGCACATTTTGTGTTTGCCAAGAGTGATTTTCCACCAGTAAAGGACTATATCAGGAAATAAAAAGGTGAATTGCCCCACAGATTAAAGTTAGCTGTGTGTCATCCTCCTTTTTCCACCTCTGGAGAAATAGAGTTACTGTTGGAAGGTGTGGGACAGCCAGGAGTTGTTGTATGGCACCATTTCTGCTCCTCAGACTTTCAAGGGAGGAAAGCATTACATAAATCACAACCGCATGCCAACAGCTGGCTCTTTGGATGGTGCATTTCCACATGTATTCCACAACTGTAAGGGTCATAGTTGATCTCTCATCTGATGGTCACTTAAAAATGGGTTGGTTTTGTGGAGTTGGGGAATAAAGGAGATCAACACTAGACCGTAATGGAGACAGAGCAATGAGTGGGAAGACAGTCTGATAACAATTGTTGTGTATAGCCAGTTAAGTTAAAACCAATCAATTTTCCTTTCCATGTATTCATTAATTCCTATGATGTCCAGAGATCTGTGTAGCCAGGTGTGATTTTCCCCAAGAAAGGGCAGTGCGATTATGGCACAGAGCAGTTCCTGTGGTGCTCCATGAAGGACCCACAAGGTTATCCTCCCACTGAGACCTTAATTTTGTCATTTATGTATTACTACCCTACTCTGGAAGTTTTCATGATCAGAGAGATCTAAAACGTTCTCTTTGATGCATGTATGCAGACTCAAGGCTATTCATTCAGGAACCTCAGGCCTGGATGGCCAGCCATTGTGAAAATTGCATTAGCAATGGTAATATCACAGACAGCCCTCTGATCTGGCACAACACAACTAGTTTCTGAAGGAAAAGCCTTGACTTTATTTGTGGATGCAGTAGGTCTTTCTGACTGATGGTCATCTTCCTGGAGCAGTGCAACAAGTTTCAAATCCACAGCTTGGAGCTGTTTATACTGTTTTTTTTTAAACTGAGCTCTTTTCTAAGGCAGAAACAAAAGCACTGAGCAGAATGTGTAGCAGGGCTTTGTGTTGTGGTGAGAATACATATGCTGCAGAGCAGAGTGATTTCTGTGGTACTGGGACTGGCTAGAAATGATTTAACTCTGTTGAGGAACCTGCTCTCAATTCATGTCTGGCACAAATCCAGCGACTTATAAAAGGCATGGATCTGTCTCTATTTCTTAGAAGTGCCTCACTTATT
>VWYK01017394.1:0-15782 GCA_013399775.1 Semnornis frantzii | reverse complement strand
TTACCCACAAACTCTCTGTTTATACATCCAAACAAACTCCCAAAGACACACTTACAGCCAATACGTGACTTGAAATTCAAAATCCAAGCTTGAGCAAGGTTTGGAATGCCTCCAAGAGATGGAAATTCTACAACCACTCTGGGCAGCATATTCCAGTGCTCTGCCATCCTCTTGTTTACATGGAACCTCTTGCATTCACCCAGCTGTGTTTTGACTACCCACTGCACTTAACTTTGCCTCTGAGATTTCAGTGGTAGGTGTTGCTGCAAGGCCCCTGAAGAGCACCTTAGAGTGGTCCTACTTGACAGTGTAACCTTAGCTGGGGAACAAACACATCCCGTGCCATTATAGACCTCAGAAAAACATTTGAAAGCTCACTCTGTACTTCATTAGTCTTCGATTAATGAATCACAGAATTGTGTTGCTGACAGATGTCTCTACATAAAAAAAAAAAAAAAAGAATAGCAACTTGGAAGGGACCTCATCTGGTCCAACCTTTCCAGGTAATAGTACAGTTTAAATGAGATGGCCCAGCACCATGTCAAGCTGAGTGTAAAACTGCCCAGTGCAGGAGAATCCACTATTTCCCCTACGAGATTATTCCAATGTCTAACTGTTCTCATGGTGAAAAATTTTGTTCTGGAAATCATCTCAATCCCACACACAAATGCCTGGGACAATGCAATGAACATCAGTCTATTGCATCTAAATGGTTCCTTATTCTTAAAGATAAGAAGTTAGGCAACTTTCAGACACCACGTATGAAAATGGATGTCACAATGGGTGTAACAGAAAAGCAAAAAGTAACAGTATTAGTAAAAAGGCCCAAACAACACAGACTGGTTCTCCTACTGCAACTGATTCACTTGGTTCTCTCCTGGGAACAGGCCATTATAGTCCTCAGAAGACAGACTGAGACATTCACAGACTCCAGCAGGCTGGAAGGGACCCTCAAAGGTTGTCTTGTTCAGCACTCCCAACAGCTTCAGTTAGTATTCAAAGTCACAAAATATTTACTGTTTTTTTCCTCAGTACTCAGTTTTATCTCACCAGAACTTTAGTGATAATTATGTTTATCTACAGTGCTCCTGACCCCATCTGTTTCTGCTGGCTTCAGCTGTCTTTGCACAACTGACCTGTGGAACCATGCTACAAAGCAGAGAAAAAGTTGACCAAGTTCATACATGCATGTATAAACATTACTTACAAAGACACAATGCAGACATTAAATGTATTTCAGCAATATATAAATATTATGCTTACTTTTCCCTTTTTAAAAATGGAGGCATTCCAAACCTGTTCCTGTGTGATTTACTCTAGGTGATCCTGAGGTGATTGAGCAGGGAGGTTGGACTAGACAACGTGTTTTGAAACCTGCCTGTGTTTTTCATAACCAAACAAACCAGGCCATATTTTACCTTTGACACACTTTGATTTTCTAACAGGATAAATCTTCCATTAGAAACAGACAGAACTATTTCTCCATAGCTTCAATTATGGAGCCTCCAATTATTGATCATAGTGTTCCACATTAATTAGAGCATATATGAACAGCTCATTTGTTATAAATGATTAAAAGAATCACTACCAAGCATTTAGAGACAAAGTGAAATGCATACCTAGTTTCCCTACTACTGTTAACAGCAGCTCTTTTTAACACTTCTTTGAACACTTGTTGGACAAAAAAATGGAGGGGAAGACTGGATTCATTAAGAAACAAACTTATTTACAGTTTGTACCTGCAACTTTAACAGTAAATTATTATCTTCTAATATTTTGTGAGAGGACACAGACAAGCTTGTACTCTTCTCTCTTCACCTAAGCAATAGCAGTTGCTTAAATAAGTAAATTTCAAATAGAATGAATACCATAGAGTTATGTTGTTGTGTGATACAGCGCACTCTTTGCATAGCTTTACTTATTTAGCATGAGTAGCTCCATTTGATGAAGCCTGAGGGTGTAAGCTGAACATTTCCACTAGGATTTACTGAACTGTACCTATTTAGTCAAAACAGGGCCTCCAGAACCAGTGTAAAACAAAAGATAAGGAGGCTTCAATACTACAACCACCAACAGCAGTAGCAACTAGTCAAAGTAGTGGACTCAAGTAGACGTAGCATCTCAGGCCAGAGCCACNAAGCCTGAGGGTGTAAGCTGAACATTTCCACTAGGATTTACTGAACTGTACCTATTTAGTCAAAACAGGGCCTCCAGAACCAGTGTAAAACAAAAGATAAGGAGGCTTCAATACTACAACCACCAACAGCAGTAGCAACTAGTCAAAGTAGTGGACTCAAGTAGACGTAGCATCTCAGGCCAGAGCCACCACTGGACCAAAGGGCATGTGGAAGGCAGGTGAAGATCACATACAAGTGGGATACACAGTCTGTAAGGGTATAAATGCTTTGCTCAAGTCCTTCTCTGGAGACACCCAGCTTGAGCTGAGCCTGCTGCTGAAACGCGCTAGTAAATTATTTATTTTTATGAGATTCGATGCCTGAGACTCTGCTTCAGGAAGTCCAGGGTTCAAGACCATGCATGTTTAACACCCTGTAGCAGGACCAAGAGCATCCAACAGGCATGAAAGAAGACAAAAACCATGAGAATGATGGGAATATTCATTTTTAGAAGGCAGCATGCATCTCTGAAATCTGTTCAGTTATGCTGTGCACATTTATAGGCACACTCCTTTCACATCTAAGTGAATTTTTTCATTGCTACAATATTCCATTTGTGGCATTTAAGCATAAACAGGTGTGATTCTATGAATGCGGACATTTAAACCCAACGTCAGGGCTGGCAGAGAACCAGATGTCTACGATGGGCAGCAAGCAAACAATTATTTTACGCTTCCTCATTAACTCTTCATCAGCCAATATAAGATATCACTGAGAGTGACAGTTTGACTGCCATACTGGAGAGCCATCACCTCAGCAATGTGTGACTTATCAAAAGGCTGTTTACCAGCAGCCTTTGAAAGCAAAATGGGATACCAGGCTTCACCTTCAAGTGAAAGTGACATGATTTTGTAAAGGAGTCTGAGTACCATATGAACTAAGTACCTGCCTAGAGCCAGTGGCCTCACAGCTGAAAGTTGTCAGCAGAGTATGCTGAGTTCCCCTCTTCTTGGGCCCCGAAAATGACTCGGGGCAGAAATATTTAGAAAAGAGGGCAGGACCTAGTCTCTAAAGCCACTCAATCTTCAGCCTACTCCGAGCTCTCCCTGAGGACTACCAGCTGTGGTAACAAACTATATTGCCTAGCAATTTCCCATATATACTTCCTTTTGTTTTTAAAGGGAGATATTCCTGAAATAAAGACAAAACATTATTTGAATAATTTAAAATAACTTGCATATAACTGATCAAACCACTGCATAAAGCATCCTGTATGTTGTGTGACGACACCATAGATCAACAACATTAAAATTAAATTAAACAAATACACTTTAAAATATGATGTACCTGTATCATAACAGTCATGCAATTACTGCATTTTGCTTTGCCAGCAACAACAAAGGCAATTGTAAATCCCAAGAGTGGTCAGATACTTTAGCCAGCTTGCTCACCTCACAATAGAGAGGCTAAATAATTCTCATCTATTTTTCATAAGATACAAGAATGGGTGTAAAAATGAAACCAAGATAAAACTCTTACTATAATCCAGCAGGTTTATGTAGCAGTGCTGCTATTCATGAGCTTTGTGTGAACACTGTCAGCTATTATTACAAGGGTATGAGAGATTTAAAATGACAAAGAAGGAAAGGGGGGGGGAAAAGTCAGAGTACAGTTTGACATGACCCTATCTATCAAACCACCAAAAAAAACATGCAGGAGCTAAATTACCTGATTTACAGTAGGAGCTACTGAATTTTTTAGAGTTTATTAATTAATGTGTTTTTGTAAAGGCAGAAGGATAACAGCAAAACATAGTTTTATGACCTTAATTCACATCAAGGAGGACTCGCTTGGTGTGAATGCCATGTGTTAGCTGGAATACACGGCATCGGTAGCCTAGGCTGGGATCTAAAGAATGGATGCAAACCTGTTAGGCTCCTTCTCAAAAGCCAAGCCAACCTCTCAGCCTCACCCTCAGCCTGGGAAGATCATGGAACAGAACCTCCTAGATGCCATGCTAAGGCACACAGAGCACAGGGAGGTGATTCAAGACAGACACCCTGGCTTCACTGGGGACAAACCCTGCCTGCCTAACCTAGTGGATTTCTATGACACAGTGACAATGTCAGTAGATAAGGGATGACCTATGGATGTGATCTCTGGACTTGTGCAAGGCCTTTAGCATGGTGCCCCACAACATCCTATTGGCCAAGTTGTGGATTTGATAGGTGGACTGGTTGCTGGATAAGGAATTGGCTGGATGGTCACATCCAAAGGGTAGTGCTGAATGGCTGGAAGTCCAGATGGAGAACAGTGACCAATGGTGTCCCTCAGGGGTCATGCTGGGAGTTGTGCTGTTTAACATTTTTATCAATGATATCAGAAGTCAGACCAGGTGCACCATCAGCAGGTTTGCAGGTGACACCAAGCTGAGTGGTGCTGTGGATATGACAGGGGGACAGGAGGTCATCCAGAGGGACCTGGACAAGCTGGAGAGGTGGGCCCAGGTGAACCTCATGAGGTTCAACAAGAGCAATTGCAGGGTTCTGCACCTGGGCCGGAGCAACCTTTGCTATCAATACAGCCTGGGGAATGAGGTGATAGAAAGCAGCCCTGTGGAAAAGGCCTTGGTGGTGCTGATGGACGAGAAGCTGGACACGAGCAGACAGTGTGTGCTTGCAGCCCAGAAGGCCAATTGCATCCTGGTCTGCATCAAAAGAAGTGTTGCCAGCAGATCCAGAGAGGGGATTGTGCCACTTTGCTCTGGTGAGTCCTCACCTGGAGTACTGCGTCCAAGTCTTGAGCTCTCAATACAGGAAGGACTTGAACCTGATGAAGCAGGTCCAGAGGAGGACCATGAAAATGATCAGGAGGTTGGAGCACCTCTGCTATGGAGACAGGCAGAGGGAGCTGGGGTTGTTCAGCCTGGAAAAGAGAAGGCTCCAGAGAGACCTAACAGCAGCCTTCCAGTACCTGAAGGGAACCTACAAGAAGGATGGAGAGAGACTGTTCACAAAGAGCTGTGGTGATAGCACAAGGGGTAATGGCTTCAAACTAGAAAAGAGCAGATTTAGATTGGATGTTAGGAACACGTTCTCCATTATGAGGATGGTGGAATGCTGGAACAGGTTGTCCAGGGAGGTGGTTGGGGCCCCATCCCTAGAGATATTCTAGGTGAGGCTCGATGGGTCTTGGCAACCTGGTCTAGTTGAGGATATCCTTGTTGACTGCAGAGAGGGTTGGACTAGAAGACCTTTGAAGGTCCCTTCCAGCCAAGTGATTCTATGATTCACTTCAGTTTTGAAAAAGTTTATTCATATCATTTGTGTCTCTCAAAGATGAGAAAACCAAAATATCCTTTATCTGAGCAGCCAGAAACCATTAAACTTGAAAAATTCCTTTTAGTGGTATCTGAAAGATAAAAAGGAAGGTTTTGGAGGGAAAAACTACTTGTGTCATTCAATATGCTGTGATCAAATTAAGAATGTAACAAGCACGCAGTAGTTAAGACTATGAAATACCAACTGGCCTTTGGAGGCAGCACTTTGCCAAGACAGATATTTTCCATTTAAAAATTAATTGGGATGCTAGCATTTTGTTTCAGAAGCTACCAACAGAATACTTCACGCTACACTCTATATCAGAGGAATCTATCAAATATAAGCAAATGCCACAATGCCTAGTAAATGGTGTACATCCAGGCAGGTTTTAAACGACATGAACTAAACAACCGGCTTCTAAAATACATTACCACATAAGGGTAGACATTGCTAATCTTGGTCCAGATATGCTTTGCAGGAGTCAGATTTGATACCCTCAGCAATAAGATGCATAGTTCTAAATCTCCAAGTTCTAGACTAATTTCAAAACTAATTCAATTTACTGAAAAGTCTTTCCAGACTTCGAGGACCAGGTTAATAGAAAATCTGCAATCATCTAATCCACGTGGTAATGTTTTGTTTCCTTTTGTGTTTGTTTTAACTCTGTCATCTCAATGTTTATCAAATAAATCTATGCAGGTTTGGACAACAGTATCCCTTACATGAAAGATACTCTTCTCCCTAGATTTTATCCAGTCTATGTGATTTCCTTCTGTTATTTTTCTCATCTGTTCATTCCTTATGTTGCACTAGTTCCTTTCCTGCCAAACACCTGGCCAGAAGAAACAGAAGATTCTCTCAGACCACTCAGACACTTTTCAAAAGACTTTAATGAACTCATGATCCTATCCCATCTCTGAAACCCAACTTTTATAAACTGACCACATCTCAGTCTTCTCTCTCCACACTGGTTTTATTACAGAACACTCTTGTAGAATACTTAGTGTTTTGGCCAGAGCCCGAAAGCCATAGCCTGAGCGCTGAGACACTGCTACAGCCTGTGAGCTGGGAAAAGCTCCATGAGCTAAGTGCCAGAGCCCAAAAGCTGTTCACAAGAGAGAGAGCAGAGAACCACCACTCACCCAGCTGGCAAGCAGAACTCACCACATCATCCTGTGAGCCACAAGAAAACCACACTGTAGCTGCAGCTGGCAAAAAGGCTGCCAAAAAGCAGCAGTTCAGAGAGTACCATCCATGAGCAATGAAGCCACCTTGCCACACTCTACAATGCCCTTGGTGGTGAAGCTTTCCCCCAAGACCACTCTCTCTTCAGTGACAAGACTGCTACAGGAAAAGCAAAACTGTAAACTCTCCAGATGGCAAAGTTTCCTCCAGCACAGTCCCCCATGTGACAAAGCCTCAACATGGTAGACACCATCTTTGTTTACTGCACAGTATTTTGGATTATAAAATACTGCAGCCCCAGAAAGTATTCTGGGAACTAAGTTTGAGAATGTTAAGGATTAGAGTGGATCCCTCTCCCAATTGTACATCTGCCCCAGGGAGAGAAAATTCACTGCAACTCAGGATTTGGAAAGTCAGAAAATGAAATTGTATTTTTACAGTTAAGCTAAGTACAACAGTATAGACAAAATAAACTTTTACAGAATATAGCAACCTTAGAGGAGGTGAGGATGGAGTACAACAGCAGCGAAACAGCAAAGCAGCAGCCTAAACAAGTAGCAAGTGCATCAAAGCAACAGGGGGCAGATACAAGCTGTGTTCCAGATAGAGAGCTTTCAATGTTCCAATGAAATTGTATTAACTTATCCATTGTTGCCACTTTATGGCCTATCCCTGGCGTATTTACCTCTTCACTCAGAGACTCCAGTACTTTTCCGCTTTACAGTCAGTATCTAAGTTTCCCTGTTGCTAATTTTTTTTTTTATGTCCGAACTAGAAATCTAGCTCAAACAGCCACAGCGAGTAAACTGAATATTTTTATTTACATAAAATCTCTGTAAAGGTTCTTGCCAGCTGCCTTTGCTTAGCAGCCATAGAATCCCCTTGGGGCAAGCTGGCATTTTGGCCTGAACCTCTTTCCTGATTTAAGGAATTAAGGAATTAAGAAATTCACCATTTGTGAATTTCTGACTTTGCTTAAATTGTTTAAACTGTTTATATGCACATTTTGTGTAAATGCCTAAGCGCAAACTAATATCTGAACCTGTAAATAAGTTACAGTGAGGTGTTTTTTCTTTAATTAATAAATAATTAATATATTTTAATTAATATCTTTACCTGAATAAACTTATAAACCTTGATCCTTGAGCACTGAGATGGTAGGATCTCTTTTGGTGTTGCCACAATGTCATGACAGTGGAAAGCTGTTTAAAAGACTCTAATCTGACAGGCTAATAAAATTTTAGATGTACCCATCTCCTTGACTAGGTATTAGCAACATACAATATTGTCAGTTTTTTCAGTCTAGAAAGTCGTTTCAGATATATCTTGTGTTGTAAGTCTCTCCCTACAGCTTTCCTATCATACTGGTCTCTTCTCATAACCCGAGTGAGGAAGAAAGAAGAGTCTGTGAAACTGCACAAAAGAGGAGAAGTATAAGAAATAAAAAAAAGGTGGGAGAAGACAGCAAAATAACTCGATTTCATTTGGGACATCTTAGATGCTACTGCAATAAGAGTGAGTGAAACATTTAGTAAAGAAGTCTGAGTTTAGCAGCAGTTGCTCATTCAAGTGCTAAAAGTGATATTAAATTACGAATAATGTACATTAGTCTGATTACAAAGCTTTTCATCAAAATGCTGAGTAAAGAACTACCCTCTCAAAGAAAAAAGTCCATTTGCAATCAAAATGCTACTACATCAGAGCAGTTTAACAGTTACAGACAATCCAATCATTAGTCTGAGCCCACCTAGATGTTTCATTCTGCAGCAGACATACAGGATATGTTCTTTTCCTTGGGATTTTGAAGGATTACTAGTTACATAGTCCCTAACCTCTTTAAAATGAGTGTCCCTATGGGTCAAGAACTGGCTGGAGGACTGGGCCCAGAGAGTGGGGGTGAATAGTGCCACATCTAGGTGGCAGCTGTCACCAGTAGTGTGCCCCAGGGATGAGTGCTGGGCCCAATCCTGTTCAATATCTTTATTGATGATCTCGACCAGGAGAGTCCAGCATCAGCGAGTTTGCAGATGACACCAAGTCAGGAGCAGGTGTGGATCTGTTGGAGGGTAGGAGGGCCCTGCAGAGGTACATGGACAGGCTGGGTGGGTGGGCAGAGGCCAATGGGATGAGATTTAACAATGCTAAGTGCAAGGTTCTACACTTTGGCCACAACAACCCCAAGCAATGCTACAGGCTGGGGACAGAGTGGCTGGAGAGCAGCCAGGCAGAAAGGGACCTGGAGGGACTGGTAGATAGTAGCTAAACATGAGCCAGCAGTGTGCCCAGGTGGCCAGGAAAGCCAATGGCATCCTGGCCTGCATCAGGAACAGTGTGGCCAGCAGGAACAGGGAGGTTATTCTGCCCCTGTGCTCAGCACTGGTCAGGCCACACCTTGAGTCCTGTGTCCAGTTCTGGGCCCCTCAATTCAAGAGAGATGCTGAGGTACTGGAAGGTGTCCAGAGAAGGGCACCAAGGCTGGTGGTGGACCTGGAGCACAGCCCTGTGAGGAGAGGTTGAGAGAGCTGTGGGTGTGCAACCTGGAGAAGAGGCTCCTCATTGCTGTCTACGACTACCTGAAAGGAGATTGTAGCCAGGTGGGGTTGGTCTTTTCTCCCAGGCAACCATCAACAGAACAAGGGGACACAGTCTCAAATTGTGCCAGGTGAGGTCTAGGATGGATGTTAGGATGAAGTTCGTGACAGAGAGAGTGATTGGCATTGGAATGGGCTGCCCAGGGAGGTGGTGGAGTTGCTGTCCCTGGAGGTGTTCAAGAACAGACTGGATGGAGCACTTAGTGCTATGGTCTAGCTGACTGGCTAGAGCTGGGTGATAGACTGGATGAGCTTGGAGGCATCTTCCAACCTGGTGGATTTTATGATTCCATGATTCTAATGAGCTCTTCTCATGGCGAGCATTAGCATATAGAAACACCTCCTCTGCAGTGTTTTCCTGTGTCTTTAGTGTGCTGTATTACAAGGAGCAAAAAGTATGAAGAAAACAGACATGGGTTTGTTCCTTGAGTGTCTGTAATGCTGAAAAGCTATTTGAAGGAACTGCTGGAAGAATTAAAATCTTTTGAACTTCCCAGCTTCCAGTACTTAAGTGACTAAAACCCACAATTTTAATGATCAAGTTAAAGAATCCTATACACATACCTTCAAAGTGCTGTACACTCCGCTCATTCGTACAGAATCAAACAGATTTTCATGCTCTGACAGGATTTATCTTTTCAAGGCTAATTTGGGTAGCCATGCAGATTTTCACTCTGGATTTATTTTCATTCTTGATTTCGAAAGAAATAAGATTTATGCAACCACTGTCTACTAGCTTCAGTCAAATCTGAAGGAAGGAAGCAAGCAAGTACAGTGCCACACAAATCCTGGAAACCCAAGCCAGCACACAGAAGCATGTGTTTGAGGTATCAATTGCAAGGCAAAACAGCCTGCAAGGCTGTCCTGGAGCCTGTGTGAGGAATAGGAATGCATAAGACTCTGGACTCGCATTTCTGCAGGCCACCCTCCTACGCTGCACAGCCCTGTCAGAGGAACATGGCAGATCTTGGGAGTCTGGGAGAGGTGGAAGGCGGGGAAGAAAATGAGATGTCTGTAA
The DNA here is from genome assembly GCA_013399775.1 of Semnornis frantzii. Lineage (NCBI taxonomy): Eukaryota > Metazoa > Chordata > Aves > Piciformes > Ramphastidae > Semnornis > Semnornis frantzii. The sequence goes on along the minus strand of VWYK01017394.1, from coordinate 5,551 downwards.
TAAACTTGACCACAGAAGTCCAAAAGAAAATCACAACTAATTCATTGTACTTTTGGCAGATTTTTAAATGGTAAAAGACATAATTGGAGCTGGCCAGTCAAACCTCTACCTCTAACAGTGTGCAGCCTCAGGTACACATCAGAACAGCTGCAGGAAGTGAATATTCACAAGTTCATAGTAGTTTGACAGCTGTATTCATGAATCTCAAGCATGTGCAGAATGGCCCAGGCTCTCTCCTTCAGTGCAGAGCATTCTGCAAGATTTATGGACCCTCATGATAAAGGGGCCATGACTTGGCTGTACAGCAGAACTTTTGTGTATTAATTGAAAGAGTTTTTATTTCTATGCCTATAAGTAAATACTAAGTGAGTATTTTATTCTTTTCTGGAAACTACTGAACTTGATTCTTTTGACAAGGCACAGGTGTCCCTGGAATCATAATAGCAAGCAGGAGCTAAAAGAAATTACATGCCTTACAGGACAGCCAGACCTCTGAACCTGAGACTGTTTCACTAAGACGTTAGAGGGAGTTTGATTGAAGCTGTCAGCTGAACAGCAGTCAACACGAATGCAATAATCAAAGCAGTGTTACTAGGAGGAGATGAGACAGAAAATCACTTTAAAGGTTGCACTCGTATAATCACTGAAAAAAGGATCCCAAAATATTCAAATACTTTGGTCATTCCACACACAACTCTTGAAGTTCTTAGGCAATGCTCAAACAGCTCTCAGCAACATTGGGAGCAATTTCTTAACAACCACTTTTATTTTCTACAATATGCTCAAAACCATGCAAGAAAGCAAAAAAAGTACATTCCCCTGTAACAGCATCAAGTCATCCAGAGCACATGGTAACTACTAGGACGAAACTGAAGACAGCAAGTACTAGACTGTTCAAGCAATCGTGTCTACAGAAGTCATACTAATATCCAGCCAGGTATGCTCATTTCTCTATCTCAAGCAAGCTAACAAGTTTTCCAGAATCCAGAACAGACTTGTAACTGGGATCCAGTCCTCATTTACTATATGCCTCATATAAGCATCCCTCCATGGACTTACATTCTCATTGAAACCTACCTCCCCAAAAGAACTGTGATCCCTAATTTAACCAGCACGTGCTTCTGATTTAACAGTTCTCCTACTTAAATCTCATTTTATTTTCAATTTCTGTATCTAAACCCAGTGTCCCCTCATTTTTCCACTCCAAGGTTCAGGATTTCCAGTTTATTTTCAAAGCTCATTAGCAGTATTCTTTTTTCTCTTTCTGTCACATGACTAACAAAAAAGTTTCACACCACCAGTCTAACTCCCAGCCTACACAACCATTATGCTGTTGTTACCAGGCTTTGTTTGCTACCTTTCACCCAACTTTTAATGAACCTGATACTCTTCCTACCCAAATCAATTTCAATGAATCTTTATGCTAGAAAGCAAATACATTGCTCTTCCCTTCTTCATTCCCTAAAACCATTAAATTAGGAATTGTATTTTAAAATATTTTTTTTTTAAAGGGGCAATTACATTGCCTGGCAAGATTTTTTTTAAAGAACTTATATTATGATTGCTTACAACTCTGTCACTATGCAGACTCTTAGTTTTGCATCTTCTTTTAATATCAGATCCATTATTTCAGCAGCAGTTACACTTTCAGGACAGTAGTTGCTCAGAAAATCTTATCTTTCTTTTGAAAATCAACACTATAGTTGCCACTCTATTCACACTGACATTTCATTTTAGCTACCATCTCATAAAAACAATAATCACAGTAGTTGCACTGCAAAACCCCCAAACTTTTATCAAAAACAAACTATTTAAATCTTGGGGTAAGGAACTAAAGAAATTCAAATTCTTTTTCACATATTCTTTTAATGACTTTCTAAAACTAGAAGAAATTTCTGCTACAAGAAAGCACTGTTTGAACTCACAAAGTAATTCAGGTTGGAAGGGACCTATTACCTAGTCCAACTCCATGGTCAAAGTAGGACTAACTTCAAAACTGTATCACATATTATTTAATACCTTGTCCAGCTGAATTTGGAAAACTTCAAAGGTTGGTGATTCTACAGCTTCTTAGAGTAACCTCTTCCCACAGCAGCAGCCCTTGCCACCACTTGGAACTCAACCACCAACTGTGACCACTGCCTCTTGTCCTTTTGCATTTCAGGGAGAAACCTGACTATGTCCTTTCTACCATCCCCATACCTAAGTCATCCTGTTCCTCAAGCTAATCCAGCCGCCCAGGCCTTGTAGGTGTATGTGCTCCAGATCACTAAAGATCAACTTGTGACCCTTGACTGCATTGTCAGCATCTCTCTTGTACTAAGTGGTCCAGCAAGAGGCCCAGCATTCCTGATGTAGTCTCGCGAGTACTGAGCCACAGCAAACAGAAATAATCACTTCCCCATTGCTATTATAACGAAGCTGACTGTAGTTTCTCTATCTCACTTTTGCAGGCTTTCTATAGTGGAAAATTTTAATATCAATTCTCCTTGCGCACCATGCAAAGGACTTTTAATCATACTGAAAATTCCATAGAATCATAGAATGGTCTAGGCTGGAAGGGACCTTCAAAGGTCTTCTAGTCCAACCCTCTCTGCAGTCAACAAGGATATCCTCAACTAGACCAGGTTGCCAAGACCCATCGAGCCTCACCTAGAATATCTCTAGGGATGGGGCCCCAACCACCTCCCTGGACAACCTGTTCCAGCATTCCACCATCCTCATAATGGAGAACGTGTTCCTAACATCCAATCTAAATCTGCTCTTTTCTAGTTTGAAGCCATTACCCCTTGTGCTATCACCACAGCTCTTTGTGAACAGTCTCTCTCCATCCTTCTTGTAGGTTCCCTTCAGGTACTGGAAGGCTGCTGTTAGGTCTCTCTGGAGCCTTCTCTTTTCCAGGCTGAACAACCCCAGCTCCCTCTGCCTGTCTCCATAGCAGAGGTGCTCCAACCTCCTGATCATTTTCATGGTCCTCCTCTGGACCTGCTTCATCAGGTTCAAGTCCTTCCTGTATTGAGAGCTCAAGACTTGGACGCAGTACTCCAGGTGAGGACTCACCAGAGCAAAGTGGCACAATCCCCTCTCTGGATCTGCTGGCAACACTTCTTTTGATGCAGACCAGGATGCAATTGGCCTTCTGGGCTGCAAGCACACACTGTCTGCTCGTGTCCAGCTTCTCGTCCATCAGCACCACCAAGGCCTTTTCCACAGGGCTGCTTTCTATCACCTCATTCCCCAGGCTGTATTGATAGTAAAGGTTGCTATTTAAATATTTATTAATATTAATTCTCGCCACCAAACTTATTTATAAGGTATGAACACAGGACTGTGTGTGTTTACACAGAGCACAGGCAATTTAAACAGTTTAGCAAAACTAGAAATGCGAACATCAATTTGAGCTCTTGGAGAGATCCTTGCAGTGCACTATGCCGCTTGCCCTCTAGGGGGATTCGAGAGGCTCCTTTCTTCTACGGCAGAAGGCAGTTACTGAGTAAACAGAGTAAACATAACAAAAGCCAAGTGCTTTAATTACAAAGAGTCTTTCAAGAATATTTACAAACTAGTATCTCTGGATTTCTGGGGCTGCGTTATAGTTTCAGACAGTCCCCAAAACACTTGGAGGGTTGCTGTCAGTGCTACTTTGCAGTTTCCCCAGGACTCTGTCAGAGTGCTGGGGCTTGCACTGTCTCTGACCTGATCTTGATCTGTTCTCAGGCAGATGGTGTCCTTTCCAGGGCTCTGGACTCCTCACAGAAGTTTGCAGGTGTGCAGGCAAGCATAGCGTCCTGCAGCTTTGAGAGTAACCTGTCCTCTCTCACCATGTAGGCCATGGTGTGGTCTCTGTAAGTGGGGTCTCCAGCTCAGAGTGGCATAACACCTTCAGTTCATGCTAGGCTGGCCAGTTTTGGACAGCTTTCATCAATAACTCTTGCCTATGGTGTGAAGGCACTTAACGCCTCTCCCAGGTAAACTGAGGCCCAGCAAAGTTTTCAGGTGGCCAAGCTTGAAGCATCAAAACTTCTTAGACAGCAAAACTGGTCTGAAGCACAGCAGCATGGCAAGGCAGAACAAGGCAAAATGGTGAAAACTTCTGACAAAATTTATCGATTGCCCGAGTCCTGATGGCTCATTGGGCAGCAGAGATTAGCCAATTAAAATGGCACTTTGCCAAAACTAACCATATTAGGTGAAGCCAGGGGCTTGCTTTACCCATATTTGGGAAAATATGGGCCATGCATAAACAAGTGTATGTACCTTGTTTACCACAGAAGCAGACTGAGTGGCTTCAGGCCTTTTGTTCCTGCATTGCTCCCCACTCCAGCAGAGGGAAGGAGGAGTGGGGAATCATGCCTGGACAAGCCAGGACACATGTCAGGCCTATTTTGGCCTTCCATGACAGTAAGGTACTATCACTGTTGCCATACCTGAAGGAAAGCAGCACAAAAGGGAGGAAATGACAGGGCAGACAGGAGCAAGCAGGTGTACCACTTCAGAAGGTTCACACTTTAGAAAGACAAAAAGCAGTGAATACACGTAGAAAGGATAAACCTCACATATGGATGCTTAAAACTCAGCAAGATGAAGCTCCACCTTGGCTGAGCTTCTAAACACTTTCTGTGCTGCTGTTTGTATTGGATTCAGAAAGAAATTTCCTCTTAGTGGACATCTTGCATGGAACATGGCAGGTGAAAAAGAGAAATGAGTGAAGCTGGTCTGTTTTTTTTTTCACATGCACAATCTGTCACAAACCAAGAAGAAATAAGGCTAATGGCTCCTGTTGCAACAGAAGGTAGCAAATAAAGGAAAAATGCTGGCCAGGGGTTTGTGAAGGGAGATATGCATTGTACAATTTTTTTCAGTTTTAAATTTCAGCTCAGGAACAAATGTTAGGATGGATATATCAGTCACTGCTTTGCATTCTGCATTAATAAAGATGGCCTAATGAATGCAAAATACTTCTGTTACAGTTTAGGAGTAACATGGACTACAGATTTTACTCTCAGGATATTTACTGCATTCATATAGTAGCTTAACACAGAAGCTGAAAAAGCAAACCAAACAGTAAGAAAATTATTTCTGGGAAAAAAAAACAACAAACAAACAAAAAAAAACACAACAAAAAAAAAATAACAAAACCAAACAAACAAAAAAAACCACAGAAAGTTTCTTCGCAAACATCCCAGGGCTATCAGGAGACAAAGGCACACATACTACACAAATCACAAGGTGAAGAAGTTTCTCAGGATAGACCAGTTGTTTGGGGAGCCAGGTAGAATGCTGGGTTCTAGCTGCAGGAGAACATTAAATAGAGAGTCTGACAAATAAGAGGGGAAGTCTTTGAGACCAAGAAGTAAACAAAGTGATATATAGCTCTGTAACCATCTCGCCAAAAAAACTTCAAAATGCAACCTAACATCATCTTGATTTTCTTCGCTTCTAGTATTTTTATTAGTTCTTGGAAAAAGAAAAGGGCTCAGGCACTGACACCTGCAAATGCTTCAAAACCTTCCAGTATGGTTAAAGAATGCAAGAATCACAGAATCATAGA
>VWYK01017357.1:0-13523 GCA_013399775.1 Semnornis frantzii | reverse complement strand
ATTTTTATTTTAATATTTTAATTTTTATTTTAATATTTTAATTTTTATTTTAATATTTTAATTTTTATTTAAAGAAACCCAACTAATTGCTAACCAAACTGCCAGCAAGCAAACAAAAATGTTCCTAGAAAAAAAGAAGCATCTGCCCTTCTGTGCTGTCCTATTCCATTTACACAGCACAGCAAAGTTGACTGTGCACTTTTAGTCTCAAAGACCAAACAAGAAGCCTCAGGAATGATACACAACTGATGAACTGCTCTCTCCATCCTCTCTCTAACCTCAGCAGCCTCCTCAGTTTGCTCTGGAAAGCAGTAGCCCATGCACCTTTCCTGCCAGAGGATCATAGAAGGGCTTGGGTTGGAAGGGACCTTAGAGCTCATCTGCTCCAACATTCTCACCATGGGCAGGGACACCTCTCAACCAGACTCAGCTGCTCAAGGCCTCATCCAGCCTGGCCTTGGACACTCCCAGGGAGGAGGCAGCCACAATGTCCTTGGACAGTCAATTCCAGAGTCTCACCACTCTCCTACTGAAGAACTTCCTCAGCTCCAGTCTAACCCTGCTCTGCCTCAGCTTCAAACCATTCCCCCTTGACCTGTCTCTAGACACCCTTATGAAGAGTTCCTCTGCAGCCTTCCTGCAGGATCCCTTCAGCTACTGGAAGGCAGAAAAAAGGTCCCCCTGGAGTCTTCTCTCCTCCAGGCTGAACATGGCTGTTTCCAGCCCTTGGATCATCTCTGTGGCCTCCTCTGGACTCACTCCAACAATTCTGTCTCCTTCTCATGCTGGACACCAGAGCTGGATGCAGTATTCAAGGTGGGGTCTCACAAAAGCAAAAGGGTAGAATCCCCTCTCTTGCCCTGCTGCCCACACTCCTCTGGTAGCTGCCTGCTGGGCTGCATGAGGGCACTGCTGGCACCTGGGAAGTTTCTCAGCAAACAACACCCCCAAAACTCTGTCTTCAGAACTGCTCCCTACCCACTTTGCACCCAGCCTGGATTTGTGCCTGGGATTGGCCCAACCCAGATGCAGAACTTTGGACTCTGACATGTTGAACCTCATGCAGGCAGCATGCAAGATGCAAGAGCCAGTGCACAAGCTCAGCACTACAGAAAGGAATCTCCAAGGGCTGCACAATATAAGCTGGAAGCACCTTTCTTTTTCCCCTTTCTGTTTTCCATGAAGAACTGCAACAGCTGAAAAGGGAAAGCTCATGCAATAAACACAAATTCCAAATGTCACCAGCTTAATTAGTTTTTGAGCAAAATATTTACACTGCAGCTGAATCGAGCTCCTTTGCAGCCAAACCCTGGCAAAACTGCAACCAGGGAAAAGGTTTTGTGTCTGCTTTTTAATGGCTGTATCCTAATTACAGCAAAATTTCACCCTTTCCCATTGCCAGCTGGGAGAACCTTTGTAAAATCCAGGGTCCTGCAAATTAGCAAGCAAGAGAACAATAAACCCCACCACCACCCCACCCCCAAAGGATAATGCATCACAAAACACACTGCATTCATTTATCTGGCAAAATGCAGTTTAATTACTTGTAAAAATAATGAGTCCTTTGTGCAGCCTCTCTCTAACATGCGTTGCTGCTCTGTGTTTTGCTGAGTGGTGCAAGTTGAGTGCCAAATTTTGTGCATGTATTATACAGCAGAGTGCAGAAAAGAGGCTGGACAGGACCCATTGTGCTTTGACAGCACATAAATGACAGATATTCTCCTAATGGAATTTGTCTGCTCCTCTGCATTTTTGAAACTCACTATTTATCCTCTTCTTAGGGATTTTCAAGCCTCAATCCCATCTTGCTGCAGAAAACCTCAGACCTGGCTGTCTACAACTACCTGAAGGGACATTGTGGAGAGGCTGCTGCTGGGCTCTGCTCACAGGGAACTGGAGACAGAACAAGGGGGAATGGCCACAAGCCGAGGCTGGGGAGGTTTAGATTGGACGTTAGGAAAGAGTTTTTCAGGGAGAGAGTGGTCAGGGATTGGATTGAGCTGCCCAGGGAGGTGGTGGAGTCCTCCATCCTGGCTGTGTTTCAGGGTGGTTTGGATGTGGTGTTTAGGGCTGTGGTTTAAGATGAATCTTGTAAAGTAGAGTTCTAGGTTGGACTTTGCCAGTCTGTATGTTTCTGTGATTCTGTGAAAATGCTATGCACAATAAAAGTCCCAGCTGGGGAACCAGCCTGTGGCAGTCCCCATGTCCCAAGGTGCTCCACCAACCACTGAGAAAGGGCTCCAGGACTTTGCAGCATCCAAAGATTTCTGTTTGCAGGGCTTCAGGCAGATGGCAGAGTCAGGAGGTATGTGGTATGGCTCTCAGATACACTTCCAACAGCAGTCCAAGAGGAAAACTAACCATAATGGACAGCATAAGGATATACAAAGAAGAACAGGAGCTGGGATCTTGATGGTAATGCTACTCAAGTTTCTAGTGTCTTGTTTTCAGAGATGAACTCTAATCCCTTGGAAAATCCCTTGGAAAATAGCAGCAGCATCCATTAAAAGGAATGGAATAGGGCAATGCTGTGTAATCCAAGCACTCTATTTTCTTTCCACTGAGCAAGAACTGCCACTCCAGCATTGGAAGCAGTTGTGAAACCCTGCACTAAGTACATGAATAGCTGCTGAAACAGTTCTGTTTACTTCCTCCCCCCCCTTTTTTTTTTTTAAATTACCAGCTGTAGTCATATTCAGATTACAATATTTGCTGTGAGCCTTACAACCAAGTTTTGGCTAACTTAAGCTTTCTATAACAGAGTTTTGGACAATTTAAGCTCCTTGACAGCATATGAAGTCAGCTAACATGGATATTCTCATTTTGGAGAACTCTGCTGCAGTTACAGGATGAATTTGCACGTTCCAGCTTTACAAGACAGCCTGCAAGTGTTTTCAGAGTGTAGCTGCTGAAATCAGGGGAGATAAACATAATCCTGCTGTCATCTCTGTATTAATCACAACCACGGGTGGCAGAAGAAAAGGTTAGAGTGCAAGTCCTGTCCTATCCTGCACCTTCCTTAAGCATGGCATTGGGTCACTCAGCACAAACCCCAAGCACCTGAAAACTCAACTCAGAGAAACAAAGCTAATAACAAAGCCTAAGAGAGCCAGGCAGCAGAGTAACACATGTGCAGGCTGAATCTTTTCTCCTTCACAACCACCCACCTGGGGACTTCTTTACACTCCTTGTCTTTATTTACCTCAGCTTTTGAATCCTCATCTCCAAACCTTTGCTATTCAGAAACTATTTGTCATCTTCTGAAGGCTTCCAGGTAAAACACTGCAGCAAATGCTCATGTCACTAGTTACTTGCTATGACCCTGTAGGATTTGGCTGCTCTTTGTGATCACTCAAGAGAGAAGAGCTTCTGTTTTTAAACACCTGCATGAATTCTTACCTCCTTTGTTCCCCCCTGTCCTCTACAAGGTGCTGCATTTATCATTATTTCATAGAAGGGCTTAGGTTGGAAGGGATCTCAGACATGACCTGCTCTAGCCTGCTGGCCATGGGCAGGGACACCTCTCAACTAGACTCAGCTGCTTAAGGCCACATCCAACCTGGCCTTCAACACTCCCACAGAGGAGGCAGCCACAGCCTCCCTGGGCAGCCTGTGCCAGAGTCTCACCACTCTCCTGCTGAAGAACTTCTTCCTCAGCTCCAGACTAACCCTGCTCTGCCTCAGCTTCAGACCATTCCCCCTTGTCCTGTCTCCCCTTATGAAAGTCCCTCTGCAGCCTTCCTGGAGGATCCCTTCAGGTATTTCATATAACAAACTCCAAATCTACAAAGTAAGAACATAACAGCCAACCACCATCACCACGAAGCCCACCAGCTCCCCTCTTCTGTGCAGTTCTGCTTGCTGGGAGACAAACTTGCCCCTTTGTGTTTGCATAAGGTTTGTGTTAATTAGTTGACATGACAGTGACTCACTTTGGGCTTTACGAGACAGCTGGGAGCAGAACAGTGTGCAGCAGAAAAGGAGAACAGAATATTATTGCATTTCCCCTATGCTCTAAAGGCCTGTCCCCACCATGGCTAACAAGAAAAGTATTTTGCAAGACAATAAATAACATCATTTGCTTTAAGGGTAGAGCAGCTCCAGACCCTATTCAGTGACGCTGTTCAGCGAAGGCAAGTGCGACGCAGAGCGGACAACCAGCAGAGGAACCAGCAAACCATCCTTACTCTGTCAAGAGCTGGTGCAGCTTCTGGTAACCTCTCTCCAAGGCCAAGCTTACAGGCGTTGCCCCTTCGTTGTTGTGGATGCTGAGAGCTCCTCTTCCACCCGGCTGCTGGAGTAGAAACCAGGTGAGCCGCAGCAGCCCCAGCCGCACCGCAAAGTGCATCAGAGTCTCCCGAGGGATGTTCTCTGGGGAGAAACAAGGGGAAAAAGAGAAATGGCAGTTGGTAGGCTGTGGGTTAGGCAACTGTCACATCCCCACCTCCCAGCCACACCACACACCACTGCAGTGGAGCTGCCAGGCCAAACTCTGAGGAACCTGGAGCACCTGGGAAAACACACTGGTTGCTGTGCTGCTTTCAGGCTAACTGGAATATTTTAATGGAGATAATTATATTCTAGGCTGTGAAAAGCAAACACTGGTGATGTCTACTGCACTCACAGGCTTGCTGAGAGCACTCACAGGCTTGCTGAGATGTATAAGAATACAAACCAAAGATACGACACAGACACAGACCCTCTCAGGTTGTCTGGCTTCTGGCTTTCTCCTCTCTGCTGAGTAACCTCACTAACCACTTTCCTTCTAAGCCCCCTGGCCCATCCTCCAAACTCACCTTGCACGTAAGGCAAACCTTAGGGTAAGGTGTAGGGGTGGGGAGAAGGTGGAAGGGAGGTTGGGAGCCCCTCCTGGGGACTCTGATTTCTGGGAGGGGAGTTGTGTTTCTGTGTTACCTTTACCTTGTCTATTTCTGTAACTATTCCTGTCTGTTGTGTATATCTCTGCTTGTACATTGTGCTGAGCTGTAAATAGAGCTTCAGTCCTTAACTTCCAGCTGCCTGAGTCTAGTCTGGGAGATTTTACAAAGTGGGGGGGGGCAGGGGACTTCCAAACCATCACAGCTGCCAAAGTGTGGGAGGGAGCAGCACTGTGAAGAGATGGACACCCTACAGAGGGACCTTGCAGAGTGAGGCTGACCATAGCCAGCCATGTGAAAGCAACATTATTTCACCACCAGCCACCACAAATCACCAAGCTGCAGGACTGCCAAACAGAACCTAGCACGGACAGGTTGGGTTTTCTTCTCTTCACACACCCAGAGCCAGGTTTTAGTAACAGAGAAGTTCTGTTATTTAATGAGATGCTGATTTGTCCCATGGCACGAGAATCACAGAATCACAGAATGGTAAGGTTGGAAGGGACCTCAAGGATCATCCAGTTCCAACCCCCTGCCATAGGCAGGGACACCTCCCACTAGCACAGGTCACTCAAGGCCTCCTCCAACCTGCCCTTGAACACCTTCAGGGAGGGAGCAATTTTGAAGCACGAATCTAAAGCAGTTATAAACCAAACCAAACCAAACCTAACCAAACAAACAACAAACAGTTTAATCTCTTGTGCAGGAAAGAAACCCCAAAACCAGAGAGTTTTGCTTTCCTGACTCAAATATGCCTCAGACCAGCTTCTCTCAGCTTGCTACAGTAGCTCAGTCTGAGTAGCAGTATTTATAAACAAGCAATCCCTGGCTGCTGCTTTTTACACCTAATAACTGTGACCACCTAATCTGGTAAAAAGTCACTCTTGAGCCTGAGCTTTCATCTCAGGAAAACATCCCCCTGCTCTAAAAGCTGCATCCCTAGAATGATGCCCTGAAAGGCTTCCACCAGCAACGAGCTGCAGACGCACTGCTGAAATACAGCATCTGCAGATGAAAGCCTCTTACTCCTCTGTGAAGGGTAAAAGCATTTGGGCTAAAAAAAAACCTGCAAAACATAAAAATTTGTTCTTCTAATTAACAAAGGATTTCAGTATTGACTGGCAGTGACAACAACAAAGCACCAACTTGTCTCACCAGCCCATGCCAAGGAGCACACTTGGCACAATATCTCTAATATCGCTGCAATGATTTCTTGGGTTATTAATTCCAAGCCTATACAGAAGGTTTTAAAAAATAAATTAAATAAAAATATATATATATAAAAGTAAGCAGATAATGGCTTTAGGGTTTAATTAAATATTTCTTCCTCAGTAAGTAAGCCCCAAGAGAAATCACCTCTTCAAAGTGCTGTTGTTTTTCTAGGTTGCTTGCTTTCTTAAGGGACATCGTTAAGACCTTTGGTGGAAAACAAAACAAGAATGGGTAGTTCTCCCCTGTCTGACACAATTTTTCCCAACTTTTTGGATTGATTCCTGAAGAACTACTCTGTATTCAAGAACCAAAAGCTTTCTGGCACTGGATCTCTTCTGAATTACTCCAAATTAGGTCTCTGGGCTACAAACCAACCCTTTCCCCCTAACTTCCTCTTGATTACCGTAAAGCAAAACCACGCTGCCCTGAATACAGGAGCATGTCTGAATGAAGGTTCCAGCTGATGAGAGAAAAAGGGAATAGCTGAGCTCAGTCAGAGACAAATTCTCAGTCTGTGAAAGAGTATGACAAGGATTTGGGTATTAGGTGCTCTGGAGGGCAATGTTTTAGGAATAAGCCATGTAACAAGGTACTTAATTCATGGTTGTCACGGTCTTGGACTTCACAATGAAAAATAACATACCACAGAGACAGGCAGAAAGGAAAAGCTACTGATGAGGCTGGAGAAAGTGTTGATACGTGTGGGACTTGCCCAGAGTGAAAGCAGATGCCCAAGGTTTCACTCAATGAACTTACACAATGCTCCTACCTGTACTACCACACTAACAGAGTCAGCTTGCAGAACTAAAGCTCTACAACTCTCCCTACTGACCTGCAGGAAGCATAAAAGCACTCCTGTTGGAGCAAATGATGGCTGGCTGAATAAAGAATGTGCTGCACTGGCCTGACCGTGTCTGTTTCAGCTCAGGATCTCCTTGCTGCTGCTTTATTGAAAGGAAACATCCTCTTCCAAACTGAAACGGATGTCCTTGCATCAAAATTGAGCAGCACAGACCTGGAAAGACAAGCATGGATCCCTGGGGCAAAATGTTGCCTGCATTTGAGAGCCCCAGAGTCAGGCTGAAGCATCTCCAACTCATGGTTCACTAAGATTGTGGAACCATAGAATCATGGGTTGGAAGGGACCTCCAAAGCGCAGCTAGGCCACCCTCCCTGCAGTGAGCAGGGGCATCCTCAACTAGAGTGTCACCCAGAGCTCTGTCAAGCCTGACCTTGAGTAGCTGCAGGGATGGGGCCTCAACCACCTCTCTGGGCAACCTGTTCCAGTGCTCAACCACCCTCTCTGTAAAGATGTAGGCACATACTCATCCTGTCCCTGATCCAGGGTGCCCTCCTGCTCCTGTTTCCCTGGATGAAACACCCCCTCCCCATTGTCCCAAATACCCATTTGATGTCATCTGCTCATACAACTGCAACTTCTGAAAATCTCATCCTTCTATCATGCTTTTGACACAATCTTAGCATCCAGGCAGTGGGCATCCAGTTAGGGATCTGCTGGAGAGGGTCCCCCAGAGGGCTTCAGGGGTGAGTGGAGCACTGCCTGGTGAGGAGAGGTTGAGGGACCTGTGGCTGCTCAGTCTGGAGAGGAGAAGACTGAGAGGGGATTTAAGAAATGTTTCTAAATCTCTGAGGGCTGAGGCTCAGGAGGGGGGGGTCAGGCTCTGCTCACTGCTCCCTGGGATAGGACAAGGAGCAATGGATGGAAGCTGCAGCACAGCAGGTTCCAGCTCAACACAAGGGAGAACTTCTTGATTGTAAGGATCCCAGAGCACTGGCACAGGCTGCCCAGAGAGGTTGTGGAGTCTCCTTCCAAGGCCTGTCTGGATGTGTTGCTGCGTGCCCTGAGCTGGATTGACTGGTCCTGCTCTGGCAGGGAAGTTGGACTGGATGAGCTCTTTGGGTCCCTTCCAACCTGTGGCCCTGTGTGACACAGTAGTTCCAGAGCTTGGATGGAGGTGTCCACGAGCACAACCCAAGTGAACGTGCCCCTGCCCCAGTGCCTTTGTGCAGGGAGGACGTGCAGAGAAGCTGTGTACAAGAAGACATGGCCTGCTGCCATCCAGAGCACATTAAACAGACACATTTACTATCCAGGCCTACTTGGAAAGATCTGCCTGACATGTAAACTGGCATGGAGCCATCCTAACAGATGGGCACAGATGATGGCAGTGAAGAGACAAGCACTGTGCGTACAACAACTGCAGGGGCCGCAGGCAATGGCTTTTGGAAGTTTTGGGGTGTGCAAAACCTGCAGAGCTGCACTGAAAAGGCATCTGCCATCTGTGGGATGGATTAGCCACTAATGCATAATGAAAAATGCATCTGCTGGTGGATGCTGTTGTGGGAAATGAGATGAAAGCTGGTCTGCACCACGTAGAGCAGTGCTGCTGGATGGACAGACCCCTCCAGCCTTCCTGTCTTCCAAGGGTTGAAGCCTTTACCACAAACTGCTGGAAATCTAAGTCAACAATTTCAAGGGCTTGTTATGGTGCAAAATGCATGTCCCATGCATAGAAGAGCTGGACATACTGCAGAGCTGTGCCCAGGCCAACCTCAGGACATTCAACAAGGCCAAGTGCAAGGTCCTGCACCTGGGTAGGCACAATGCCAAGCACAGCTCCAGGCTGGGTGGGGAATGGCTGAGAGCAGCCCTGAGGAACAGGCCCTGGGGGTGTGGGGTGAGGAAAAGCTCAAGATGAGGCTGCAGTGTGAGTGCAGCCCAGACAGCAACTGTGTGCTGGGCTGCAGCAAGAGCAGTGTGGGCAGCAGGGCAAGGGAGGGGATTGTGCCCCTTTGCTCTGCTCTCCTCAGACCCCACCTGCAGTCCGGGGTGCAGCTCTGGAGGCCCCAGCACAGGAAGGACATGGAAGTGTTGGAGTGGGTGCAGAGGAGGCCACAAAGATGCTGAGAGGGTTGGAGCAGCTCTGCTGTGAGGACAGGCTGAGAGAGTTGGGGCTCTGCAGCCTGCAGAAGAGAAGGCTTCCAGGAGACCTTAGAGCAGCCTGTCAGGATCTGAAGGGGGCTACAGGAAGGCTGGGGAGGGACTATTGACAAGGTCTGGGAATGCCAGGACAAGGGGAATGGGTTTGAAGTGTCAGAGGGGAGATTGAAAGTGGATGTTAGGAGGAAGTTGTTTGCAGTGAGGGTGGTGAGACACTGGCACAGGTTGTCCAGGGAGGTTGTGGCTGCTCCCTCCCTGGAGGTGTTCAAGGCCAGGTTGGAGGAGGCCTTGAGTGAGCTGTGCTAGTGGGAGGTGTCCCTGCCTATGGCAGGGGGTTGGAACTGGATGATCCTTGAGGTCTCTTCCAACCTTACCATTCTATGATTCTATAAGAATAACAAAAGCTTTAACAGCCAGAGCTGCTTCTCCCACCCTGTATCAAGCACAAGCTCCTCATTTTAAAATGTCTGTCCTCTGTCAGCTAAAAGCTTCTTGTAATTAGGAAATTGTGGGAATAGAAGACACAGCATACTGGGAAGGCCAAGTTGTTTTGTTCCTCTCTCATTTCCTAGTAATAGGCAAGACTTGAAACATATGATTATTGTCCCATAATGGCAGGGCACTCTGATCCAGCTGGCAAAGCATAAGGCTTCAGATACATTATTTTTATGTACTCCTTTTGCAGCTGTGACACAGAAGCAGACAGTTTATCTGGGTAACCAAGGACTAAATTCCCACAGAGCACTGTCAAATGTGCTCTGCTGCAAGCAAAGGATTACAGTTTAAGGTGCTATTAGCACAAATAAGGATTGAAGAAAAGAAAAAGGGCATTTTGTGTGTGACACATCAGAGAACACAGCAACTCTCTTCAGAAGAACTCACAGTGAACTGCTCACTCCAACAGCTCTGTGTCCTCCATGCCCTCAGATATCTCCTATGTAGTCCCAGCACAAGAAGGACACAGAGCTACTGGAGCAAGTCCAGAGGAGGGACACAAAGATGGTCCAAGGGCTGCAGCATCTCTGCTATGAGGACAGGCTAAGGGAGCTGGGGGTGTGCAGCCTGGAGAAGACCTTAGAGCTGCCTTCCAATACCTAAGGTTGCAAAAGGACTTTTCTTAAGTGTGTCAAGCAACAGGCCAAGGGGGAATGGTTTGAAGCTCAGGCAGGGCAGGGTTAGAGTGGAGCTGAGGAAGAAGCTCTTCAGCAGGAGGGTGATGAGACTCTGGAACAGGCTGCCCAGGGAGGGTGTGGCTGCCTCCTGCCTGGAGGTGATCCGTGTTGGATGTGGCCTTAAGCAGCTGAATCTAGTTGAGAGGTGTCCCTGCCCGTGGCCAGCAGGCTAGAGTAGGTCATGTCTGAGATCCCTTCCAAACTAAGGCTTTGAGCACATCTTCTTTTCTGTTTTTAAGTGTTTGATTATTTTCTTCAGACTTTCTGTAGGAAAAGAAAACCCCAGTAAAATGATGATCCCTCACCACAATGCCACTCATGCTGTGCTGCACACTGAAATCCCACAGCTTTTAGAGATGAAGTTGTTAAACTTGTAACCCTGACCCACTCCATCTCAAACCAAGGCAAAAAGCACTTCCCTGCCTATTTCCTGACCTGGTGAACTCTCAGGTGTAACTTCCCATGCAGTATTTACTGTGTGTGGATGATTACTCTGCAGCACTTCTGGGAAGCTGTACAAGAGGTCAGTAACTGTGTGCTGGAAGTTAAGGAGCTGATAAAAGTCTTTTATCTAGTGAGATGGTCTCCTGGCTATCTGCCTGTAAAGGGTGGCTATCTTCAGCTCATCAAAGGGACTGCTTCTCCTTCAGCTCCCAAGGGAATAATGGCTCATGTGTGATCACTGCAATCCTTTGCCAACCAGAATCACAGCACCATGCAGGTTGGCAAAGCCCCTCAGCATCACCAAGCCCAACCTAGACCCCTCCTCTACAAGATTCCCCTTAAACCATAGCCCCAAGCACCACATCCAAACCACCCTGAAACACAGCCAGGGTGGGGGACTCCATCACCTCCCTGGGCAGCTCATTCCAGTGCCTGACCACTCTCTCCATGAAAAACCTTTTCCTAAAACCAGTTCCTGGAAGCTCACAGCACTGAAGTTGCAACCACAGGTCTGAGTTCCACCTGTAAGGAACCAAAATGTTTCCTTTGACTGTTTCCTCAAAGGTTTTAATCAGAATATTAATGAAAGGGAATTCTGAAGGTGATCTGTTTACTCCTGATAATTAATTGAAGGATTAACTTAATCTTTTCACACTGAGCTTTGCATGCTCCCTACCTGTACTAGTGGGAAGTGTCCCTGCCTGTGGCAGGGGGTTGGAATTAGATGATTTTGAGGTCCCTTCCAGCCTTACCATTCTATGATTGATTTCTTTTTCTGCTTTTCTCCTTTCAGCAGTACAAACAAGCCATAGTCACTACTCATGCCTCTAACTATTCTGTCCTGGTTTTCCTAGTCAGCTTATTTTCTGTTCAGTCATTTAAAACAGAAAATCCCACTGATAACATTTACATCTACTCTCAGAATACATCTTCAATCCTGATGTCTGGATCTAAAGGGTGACAATCTGTTCCATTTAAACAGTCATCCTTAAACACCACCAAGAAGAGGAAATAACTCTGCTTTTGACAGCAGTAACAACTCTGCTCTTCAGAAGGTTACAGTGCACTGGTAATAATGAAGGACATGATTATACAGCACCTGAAAGCAATGCTGTGCTTGGAATGCCATGGTAACAGGAGTAATCCCTTAATTATGGGTATTTTGAAATTGCAGATGCCACTGAGTTCATACAGATAGATCATTAAGAGCAAAGCCCAGGGATTGCCTACTGCAGAGGGACACTGTGTGCTGGAAGAGCAGCACAGTCCCCAGGACAGCAGCAGTGCAGAGAGGTCAGGACACTTGCCCAGGGAGGTTCAGACACTCTTTACCTGCAATGAAAACCCTTTCCTTACCCACACACCCTTCACTGCATAAACAGCTTCCTAGACACCTTACTAAAGCTGAAACAAGGTCACATCAGAAGGGCAAAGAATCAGAAATCAGGAATGGGGGCAAGAAAATCAAGCAGGGAGCACCACAAGACAAGACCACTGATAAAGGGTCTAAGAGAGGAGATTCTGTTAGGTGAATCTGCTTTTCCCACCAGGGAGGGATGCTCCCTCCCTGGAGGTGTTCAAGGCCAGATTGGAGGAGGCCTTGAATGACCTGTGCTAGTGAGAGGTGTCCCTGCCTGTGGCAGGGGGTTGGAACTGGATGATCCTTGAGGTCCCTTCCAACCTTCCCATTCTATGATTCAGGATTCATGATACCCAGCCATGGCTCTCCATCAAGTGGCAAACCTAGGCTGGGCAATAGGCTGCACACCACTGGCTGCTGCACAAAAAAGCTCATCCTCAAAGCCTCAATCCTACAAAAACAAGGTCCAGTGTTAAATGCAGCACAAAGAGCTCATTTAAAGCTTGCTGAGGTCCAAATGAATCTTTTTTTTTTTTCCCCAGTGGATTTTGGGTGAAGAAATAAGAATTTGTGATCACAAACAACTTCGCTCTTTCATATTGTACTGGAGGAACAAAAATTAATAAATATTTGGTTTTGAGCAAGTTAACCAACTCCTTTAAATAATATTACTGTGGGAATTAACCCATGTCACTCTTGGGACAATTTCCTTTTAAGCAATAAAAACATTTTGCTGTTCCAGGCCACTGAGGAGGGGGGGAAAAGGGAAAAAAGAAAAGAAGGGAATGAGAATATTGCAGATGAAATTAGTGGGGGTTTGAAAATGCTCTGCTGAGAAGACAGGAAGAAATATTCATTTTCTGTGCAACTTGTTTCAATGGAAATGGTGTCCATAAAGACAACAAAGGAATAAATGCCAAGACTGCCTACTGTGGAAGAGATTAAAGTTTACCAGATTACTGAAACTCAACAAACTTCTAGGTCAAGAAGTAAACTGGAGTAGGTTATCTACAGACAAACATTAAAAAAAAAAAAGGCATTGGAATGTTTGCAAATGTCCTCCAGCAGTCTGGAGTCATCTTGGAGGAATTTCTAACCTGCAGCTGAAAGGACAGGCTCCTTGCAATCTGGCTGCATGAAAGGACCACACCTTTCATTCTGAGTAAAGGTAAACCCCTGAAGAATGAAGGCCTTGGTTTGGTAACCAAAACATAAGGAGATGATTCCTGCATAGTCATCCTGCATTTTTCCATCATAAAAAGTTAAATCTGCTCACATGTTAGACAAGAAGGGGATGCTGCAGTAATGTCACAGAATCACAGAACCTTACGGGTTGGAGGGGACCTTCACAGATCACCAACTCCAAGCCCCCTGCCAAAGCAGCATCCAAGGGTTGTGATCACTGCAGGCAAGGCAGTGCATGAGGCTTTTAGCATCTCCAGGGACCACCAGCCTGTGATGCTGTCATTGGGCTTCTCTTAGAATCACAGAATCAG
>VWYK01017348.1:0-12072 GCA_013399775.1 Semnornis frantzii | reverse complement strand
TCTGGGCAGCCTGCTCCAAGGGTTCCAACACCCTCACAGTACAAAGTTTTCCTACCTGTTCCTGTGGCACCTCCTCTGCTCCAGCTTGCCCCCAGTGCTCCTTGTCCTATCACTGGGCTGCTTGCTCCATCAAACAGCCCAGGCAGCATGGCACAGCAGAACTTTTCCTCTTGGATGCACTGGCTGGGGTGCCCCATGCCACCCCCCTTTGAGGGGGGAAATGCCACAGGTGCCCAAAAGTTGGTACCTTCCCCCAGCTTATTGCTTTGTGGTAGGAAGCAGTGGCCGGAGGCTCTGCAGGCAGCTTCTTAACAAGGAAATGAGTTGAAAGGAGGCAGTTTTGTAGCTAAACTTAGTGTGCTTGGCTGTCAGCCAAAGCTCCACGGCAAGAAACTCAGCAGCTACGACTGGTTCGAAGCACATTAAACATGCAGGTTGGCTGGTGGTGGCTGAGCCCTTGGCAGACAAAAGAGGAGGTGAAAACCCACAAAGTTGTGTTGTGTGCTTATAGAGTTAAGCCTTTGCAAATAAACCTCCGAGTGAGGGGGGAAAGAAGAGCAAAACAAAACCCATCCAATTGCAATGTTCCAGGGGTGTGTTCTTGGCAAGAGCTCTTTTCATTTCCAAAGGGGAATTCTTAGGCAAATCTGAGCTGAAAAATAGACCAAAGGAAGAGTAAAAAAAAAAAAAACAAAAAAAAAAAAAAAAAAAACCACAAAAGCAAAAACCAAACCAACCAAACAAAGCAATAATAAAAATGCTAAGCTCGTTTCAGTTAAACAAAAGCAATGGATTCGGCGTTTGCTAGAGGCAGGGTTTGAAGAGAAAACTCATGCCTGAAACTAGCAGAGGAATCCTAATTAAGCAGCTTTTCCCCAGCACAGCCAAACGAGGAGAGGCAGACGGCTGAGGAATTTTTAGCAGGGTGCTGGTTGGGTTGTTGAGGCACAATTTGATGAGTCTGCACTTAGTGCTCCCCCCCCAAAAAAAACACCTCACTGTCCTGATGCAGCTCTTCCAGATTTCACCTCCTTAAGTACACCTATGGGCACTTGATTCACCTGAGTGTTCCAAAATAACAGCAATCAGGCTGCAGGTGATAGCAGGCAGATGATTCAAGTCTTGAAAGGTTATTTTGGTTGAGGTACAGAATTTTCTTCTTTTTGTTAAAGAAAACACCTCAGAACTAGTGGTAATTTCTGCATGTGGCTATTAATAGAGGTTTGAATGTGTATTTCCTTACAAACATCAACTAAAAACCTCCCCACCAGCTCCCAAAGGAGCACCCACCCAGCTCATTTGCCAGGCTTGAGCTGAATGGTGGCTTTCATGCTGGAGCCCAGTGAAGAGGAGGGCAAGGGAGCTGGGAAGGGCCTGGAGAATAAATGTGATGAGGAGAGACTGAAGGAGCTGGAAGTGGTGAATGTGAAACAGAGGAGGCTGAGGGCAGAGCTCCTTGCTGTCTGCAGCTGCCTGAAAGGAGGCTGTGGAGAGGCTGCTGCTGGTGGTCTCTGTTCACAGGTCATTAGTGATAGAATGAGAGGGAATGGCCTCAAGCTGCCACTGAGTAGGTTTGGACTGGATATTAGGAAATATTTTTCTCAGCAAGAGTGGTCAGGGGTTGGAATGTGCTGCCCAGGGAGGTGGTGGAGTCAGCAACCCTGGATGTGTTTAAATTGGTTTGGCTGTGGTGCTTGGGGATATGGCTCAGGATGCACCTTGCAGAGCAGGGATCTGGTTGGACTTGGTGCTCCTGAGGGGCTTTGCCAACTGGAATGTTTCTGTGGTTCTGTGATGTGATTCTGCCTTTTGGACACAGCTTTGCCATGTTCAAACAGTGAACCTGCAGCATGTGCTTTGCTGGTAAAACTTCTAGCTTAGAGAAAAGCCAGTTTGCTCGCTTGGAAGTCCACCTCCTGCTCCCTGTGGGGCTGCTGTTATCTGGTTACAAGGTAATACATGCTGAAGGCATGCTGAGGGGTGGTGATACACTAAGTGCTGCAGCTGTCATTGAACCGCAGTGAGCATCACCTGCTCCTGAGTTATTAATGAGGCTGAACTATTTATAAACAAGGAGCAGTGTGAAAAGAGAGGGCTTGTTTGTCCCTGCAAGAAAGCCCTTCCAAGGTCTTGGAGCATGCTTTGCACTTGTGGGTTCTCGTAAATGCAAAGTCTAGATGGGTCTGGCACTCAGGTGTCTGAGGAAAGCACCAGCAAAGCCCAGCAGCAGCAGCATCACCCATCATAGGACAACAAAGCTGATGGAGAGAAGAGGGCTGCCGAAGAGCAGCTGAAGGAACTGGGGTGGTTCAGTCTGCAGAAGAGGAGGCTGAGGAGACCTCATTGCTCTCTACNTATTACAAACAAATTACATTGAAAAATGCTGTCCCACAGGTTTTAGCTCATCTTGTGATATAAAACTGAAAATTTCAAAACCAGTTGCATTTTAGAAGTTAGCATGAGTATTTAAAAAGTCTACTATCATGTTTTAGAGTAGANAGATGAGGAAAAATGTCTTTGGTGCAAGAGTGGTCAGGGATTGGCACAGGCTGCCCAGGGAGGTAGTGGAGTCCCCATGCCTGGAGGTGTTTCAGAAACACAGATGCAGCACTTAGGGACATGGCTGTGGTGATATTATGAGGTCAGTGGTTGAACTTGATGGTCTTATAGGTCTTTCCCAATTATGATTCTATGAAATCATAGCACATGGACTGATTATAAGGAGGCATATAACCATGTGTTTTCTTGTGTGGAACTGAGTTGTACAGATGTTGTACCAGAACAGCTTTATTACAAGAAATATCAAAGTGTTCAATTAAAGTTGAGCATATAATGGCAGTAATTAGTTTTTTGCAACAGTTAATGCTTTTTGATTAAACAAAAACATAAGTTGCTTGCATTCTGATTCTGCAGCTTTGGATAATTTCAGTGTACCTTGAGTTAAGTTACAAGTCAGAGTAATTCTGGTAAAGGTAATGATAATGAATTCCTCCTTCAAAAATAAGTTTGTAAAAGTAAGACTGAGCGTGACAGAGATCATTTCCTGATGTACGCTTGTGATAACTATGGCCAAAAGCAGTGAACATGTTGTGGCACCAACGTAATATATGCTTAAGATGAAAAATAAAACATAATAAAGATATAAATTACTAAAAGCCTTGTTAATTTTAAGGGTAAAGCTTAAAAGAGTGTTCCTGCTCTGCTTTTTCATACATATTCTCATATGAATATAACTCAGTTCCATGTGATCGACAGGCAGATTTTGGTTACCGTATGTTTTCTCTATTTTAGAGAAGAGAGGTGGCAGTGGGGAGAAAACGTATCGTACCCTAATATGTTTTGAAAACTACTAAAGCTACCCTCATTTTCTGTCCACGGTCCCCTTAGAGTTGGGTGGTTGTTTGTTCCTTGTCCGCTAGGTAAAGGACAACTTCCAATGTGATAGTTCTGTCTTTGTTGCAGATGCCTCTTTCCTTAGTTCAGTTCTTTTGAAGAAATTCTGATTTTTCACTTGAGTAGATACTGCACTCTTAATTTGTGTCTCTTCCCTTCAAAACAATGTTTCCAGAGGAAGTTATTTAATTGGTAAAGACAATAGTTATTAAAATATAGTGTAATTGTTACAAATTATACACTTTCCATGGACAGGGAAAGAGTCAATATCAAATATTGTCATCCTAATAATTAGTGCAGACAGTAGCTAAGCATTGCTCCTTTTGATTACTACTTTTTATCCCTCTGTCTTTCTAGACAGTGAAGACATTGTCTTGTAGATGTTGTATGGCAGTTGTATTTTTTTCTGATGAAACATCATGTTCCTCAGCACCATCGTTCCAGATTGTTGTTAATTTACTACCCGAAGGAAATTCATATTAAAATTCTATACTTAAAATAAACAATCATAAATACGACTTGAGGTGCCTTCAGTTGGCGTATCTGCAACAGTTTCTGCAAAAGATTTGTCTGGATACCAGAAAGCCTCCCGAATCCAGCTGCCTGTTCTAGAAAGTGTAATTAAAAGATGACATTTTCAGCAATGATGGGCTTATTTCAAAACAGATGAGAAGGGAGCAAAGTGCAGATGTGGGCCATGCGGTTTATTTCATTCCTACTTGTCATTCTTATTCATTCTGATTAAAACTGACTGTTCAGGTACAATAAAATTTACTCTGGTAAAAATAAAATTTGTGCTTCACAGCATTTATTAGATATTTTAAAGTAATACTTGAGCAGTCTGTGAAACCAAACTTAAAACAATTAGGTTGTTTGGAGAGGTCAAAGTAATGATCTTACAACATGGTTTGAATTTGAATGGTGGCTCAAAGTTTGTCAGTTCCTACAAAATGATACAATGATGAAACCACATATTCTTTCTAATGAACAAATACATGATAAATGCTACATGAGTCTTACTGAAGTCATTGATAAGATTTTGAATGCTGATTGCATGTTGAATCAATTTGTGGCCTATGTTACTTTCTGAGCTGTAGTGGAACTCGGATTAAATCTTTCATTGTATAGTAGAAGAAAGGATGCAAGTAATGTGAAAATTCAGGACTTTTATCTATGACTTTCCCCCCTCCCCATTTTATAAGCTTGAGGGAGTAGAAATCCCTAAATCATCAAACTAAAGGGACATCTCTGTTGTGTTGGTCCAGAGATCTAGTGTCTAGGGAGGAGGACAGAACTGGAAAACCATCTACACAGACTTTTCTGATATCCTGACAATCTGCCAGTTACTGTTACTCAGCATTTCCTGAATCTTTGACAGAATTTCCCTGCATGAATTTTCTGCTATATCCATTTCTGTTAAGACTTTATCAGTCTTTTTTCTACTGCGCCTTTTTTAATAATATTAGGGAGAGGAGAACTTGAGTGGTGTCATACAAAAACTTATGCAGATAGAGGGATTTGATTTCTCTGTCTCTGCAAATTGAGGTTTTACCTGCTAAGTAGGGTCTTTGTCTGTATTTGATATTGTAATGTAAATATGTACAGGAGAATAATGGATATGTTGTCTTGCTTCAGATCTTCTCTCATGTGCATTTAAGAATAAGGATATTTAATTAAAAGGAATTTTATGAGAACCCATGAAATAAACATACTTTTATAAATTGGCTAGAGCTACAACTCTGTAAATTAGTTATATTAATTTCTGCTACCCAGGAAGAATAATTGAATTGGGATCTTAAAAGTGTATTCGAATTCTCTTATTGTTTTGGCCTCAAATTAGAAAATTTTATGGAAAAGGAAAAAGTTACTTCATCTGCAGAAATCTGAGTCAGAGCACAGCTATATTATGCAAATCTTAACAGTAAAAATAGCTTTGAATGCAGGGTTTGTTTTCATTAGCAACGGGGTAAAATGGATAGTGGGTGTCGCTAACCAGCATATTTCTAGTGCTGTTTAGAAGGTTAAAGTTAAAATATTCATAGCAGAAAATGCCTTTCTTCCTTATATTGAAATACAGTTTTCAAGTTTAAGGCAAAAAAGGGACCATTTGTTCACATATATATGCACACACACGCATATATATATGTATTTTAAGTACATATAGATGTATAATAGGGCCCGTAGCTGCAGTCAAGGGGTAATGGTTTTGTACTAAAAGCGAGTGGGTTCATACTACATATAAGAAAGAATATTTTTTTGCAATGAGTGTGCTGAAACACTGGCCCAAGTTGCACAGAGAAGTGGTAGGTGCCTTACACCAGGAACTGAATGCTAGGTTAGACAGGCCTCTGACCAGCCTAATCTAGCTGAAGATTTTCCTGCTCACTGCAGGGAGGTTTGGACTTTTAAAAGTCCCTTCCAATTCAAACCACTCTGATTCTGTGAAAATTGTGGAATGGGAGATCATTAAACCTTGCCTATCTATCCCTAAATTAATTAAAATTTTATTTTGGCCTAAGTCCTTAGGACAGAATGCCAGAGGGAAAAGCAGACAAGAACAAGGTATCTAATATAAAACATCCTAATACTGCAGAGGAGACATGAGTTGATAGACTCGAGTCTAGCAGTTAGCTCTCCTAATAAAATGCAAGGAATTATTTCTTTACAAAACCACCTCTAGTGATCTGTCTCATTACAAGTGCAAGTACCAGATGCAGCAGTCAGTGCAACTAAGAAAAAATGTTCTCTTAACTCCTTAGAGAAATGATCTTTTGTCCTGCTCAGGGCATGCCCTGAGGGAACTTTCATTATTACCCTCAGTGGAAACAGTTTGTAGATCTGACTCATATCTGACAATGTGCAATAGCTGATTACCAGGTTGATATTGACCTTCTCAATCCTTGTTCATTTGCATGGACTCAAAAGGTGATAGTTGGCAATGTAAGGTGGTAGTCCACCAGCTCTAAGGCAAAATTACTTTTGACCAGTAATTTACCGGGCTTGACTTGCAAGTCAGTTATTAGCTCTTCACAATGGAACTTTACTTTTGTATTGCTTATAAAATGTGTTTACTGCTGTAACACAGGCAGCCTGGCACTTCAATAATTGCAACCTACAGAACTTACTTCATACCAGCGCTGTGAACATTACATTCTGATAGCTGTGTTACTGCTAGATGGTAGGCTGTTTCACTACTTTTCTACTTACTGAAACACCGTGGGAGGATGTACTTAGTGAGATAGTCCAAAAAGGCAAAAATTAGATCAGGGTGAAAAAGCACAGAATTTTCTTAGTTACAAGAAAAATGTTTGTCAAGTACACTTGAGTACCTGGCTGTTATTACATATACATTCATAAACAGAGTGCATGTTTAAACAAACAACTACAGCAGCAAACCTGTTGAGTGTTTAGCATGAGGGTTAGATTTTGCAAACAGTGTGGCTGTCTGCTGGACATGTGACTGTGGGAACCTCTATTGCAGGCATTGTTGCCAAGGTGTCTCGGGCACTGGGATAGACACTTACTGAACTGTTATTCTGATGTATTTCTATTACCTATCTGTCCGATGTGACTACTTTAATATACACAATTTATGGCTACTGATTATCTTAAATTACAGGGAAAATATCTCTCATCTATGTACAAAAGATGGCCTTATGATACTGGTTTTGCATCTGCAGAATGCTCTCTACTGACTATTTAAATGCAACTGTGTGCAGCCTGAAAAGTTTTGCATCAGGACATGCCTGGGCATCATCTGGAACAGACAAATAGGATGCTAATATACACACTGGAATATGCATCTTGGCCTACATGTAGCAGGAGCTACCTTGGTGTTTCCCACCTGAAGATTCACATACCAATTACTTATATCACTGTGGATCATAGAATGGTAAGGTTGGAAGGGACCTCAAAGATCATCCAGTTACAACCCCCTGCCCATAGGCAGGGACACCTCCCACTAGTACAGGTCACTAAAGACCTCGTCCAACCTGGCCTTGAACATCTCCAGGGAAGGAGCAGCCACAACCTCCCTGGGCAACCTGTGCCAATGCCTCACCACCCTCACTGTAAAGAACTTCCTCCTGACATCTAGTCAAAATCTTCCCTCTGCTAGTTTAAACCCATTACCCCTTGTCCTGTCATTGCAAGACCTTGTCAATAGTCCCTCCCCTGCCTTCCTGCAGGCCCCCTTCAGATACTAGAAGGGTACTATAAGGTCTCCTGGAAGCCTTCTCTTCTCCAGGCTGAAGAGCCCCAACTCTCTCAGCCTGTCCTCATAGGAGAGCTGCTCCATCCCTCTGATCATCTTTGTGGCCCTCCTCTGGACTCACTCCAACAGTTCCATGTCTTTCCTGAGGGGTCCAGAACTGCACACAGTGAAGGAGGCCAAGAGCTCAGTCAGTTACCTTGGCTAGATGATGTGATGTTTCAAATCAGTTGAATATTTCATCTAGCTAGGTGGTTCCTGGACCACTACAGAATTTCTGACTCAGGTGCATGGGTGTTCAAACAGGCAACAGCCCTGAAATCCAATTTTAACTGTAGGACAAAATTGAATTACATATTAGTAACTTAAAAGTTCCAGAGCTCTTGCCAAATTGCACAGTATATACTCAAACCTGCAAATAGATTCTAAGGGAAGGGGAGTGACTGGAATATAGGTTGAATGTTTGGGATTTTTTGAGACCTTGTTACACGCTAGACATGCAGTATAGGGAGGAGTTGTGGTTTTGTTTATATAAAGAGGCTTATCAGGCTTTCGTCCCCAGGAATTTTGTGTGTGGAACAGACAGGTACAATAAAGGATGCTTGGTTGCCATCGTACTCATCCCATTGCAAATAATTTTATGGATTTTTATGTTCACATCTATAAAATGTGATTGTGCTTAGAAGGCCACTTTTTAGAATTTGCAGCTCTAATTAACAGTACTGTATGTTCCTGTACTTAGAAATAAGGGTCATTCATTGAGCGACGATGAGTCTTTTCTGTCTAGTCCAACTCACCAAGGACTCTTTTCCTTTCATAAAGTCCTTGTACTCTCAAGGACAATTCTATCTGATTTACTGGATGGAAGAGCCAAGCATGATCTCATTGCCTCTTTCACACCCAAAGTATTTCACATCTAACGTGCTGCATGTTATTCCGTATTCTCATCAAAAGTTCTCATGTTTATTTACTGGGCAGGAAGAGATGGAAATTTACAAATTTTCCTTTGGTCATTGTAGAGACTGACCAAATACTTGACAGGCAGACCAAATTCAATGACAGACAGACCAGTTGTGTTCTCCCCATCTACCTCACTGACATATTTTTATTTTTAATGGACAAAAACTCGAACTGGTATGAGAAGGCAAGAAAGTCTACTGTTATCGCTCTTCTCCTCTGTGACAGTTTGGGAGTTCCTCGTTCCCCCACACTTTTGTAAAATGACCCAGACTAGAACTCAGGTGGCTGGAAGTTAAGAGATGAAGCTATATTTACAACTTAGCACAATGTACAAGCAGATATATACACTATATACAGGAATAGTTACAGAAATATACAAGGTAAAGGTAATAGAGAAACACAACACCCCTCCCAGAAATCAGTGACCCCAGGAAGGGCTCCCAACCACCCTTCCACCTTCTCCTCACCCCTCTACCTTATCCCAAGGTTTGCCTTATGCGCAAGGAGAATTTTGAGGATCTGCCAGGGGGGGTTAGAAGAAAAGTGGTTAGTGAAATTTATCGGCAGAGAGGAGAAGCCAGAAGCTGCAAGACAGCCTGAGACGTTGTGTCCCGTGACACACGCTGCCAGCTCGCGACACTGTCTTATCTTTTGTTTTGGGTTCTTATTCCTAAACATCTCAGCAAGCCTATGAGTGAAGTAGACATCACCATTGTTTCCTTTCACAACCTATAGTATAAGTTTCTCTATTAAAATATTCCAATTAGCCTCAAACCAGCACAGCAAACATGATGGAGGAGAGAGATAAAAAGATGGAAAAAAAACTCATTGGTCAAGATAAAGGAAGTTTAATAAAGCAAAAGCTAAGGCGGCGTGTGGAAGCAAAAGAAAACAAAAGATTTATTCTCTATTTCCCATTAGCAGACAATATCCAGCCACTTGACAGGAAGAAGGGCTTCAGTAGGCATAGTGATTGCCCTGGAAGACAAACATAGTAGCAAATACCCTGTCTCCTCCTTTCTTTTAGCTTTTGTTGCTGAGCAGATGTCATAGAACATCTTTGGTCAGTTTGAGGTGTCCTGGCTGTTTCCTCTCAAGATCTTGCCCACTCCTAGCCTACTGGCGAGACAGGAATGTTGGAGATAAAGCCTTGATGCTGTGTGGCCCCTGCTCAGCAGTAGCCACAACGCTGCTGTGTTATCAACCTCTGTCTAGTTACCACCACAAAGCAGGACACCAGCAAGGCTGCTGTGGGGAAAATTGACTTCATCTTAGCCGGACCCAATGCAAATATTAATGAACTGATTATAATTCAGCTAGTTCATCTGTTATCATAAACAATCAGCTGATATTCTTCATCAAAGTGGCTTTTCTGGTCTTTTGAATTTGGCCTTTTTTAATTACCTCATTCTATCAAATAGAGTAATTCAATGGGAAAATTTATGCTTTCACAGTAAATGTATGGAGTGAGGTTTCTGGTAGAAGTGCTTGTGGAATAAAAATCCCATACACATTTTTCATTAACATTCTGCCATTTAATCTCTCTCAAGAGTTCACAGTCAGTGTAGGATTTATAAACACGGTTTAAGAATATTCATCTTGATGTCAGTGACATTTTCAGGAAAAAGAGTAGGCTGAAGTTATAAGTACTTGCTAACATAAGACTGAGGAGTACAAAGATTAGCATGCAATCTTAGTATTTATGGAAATGGATTGGGTTTTTCCACATGATTTGTTAGGGTTCTAGTGTGCCTCTTTGTCAGAGTGGAATGATGTAACATTGGTGTTAGACAATAATTGTTGTCTTTTTCTCACCTTTGTCCTATTTACTTGAAAAACAAAGCACCGAACACTCCCCAAAACAGCAGAAATCTCCATTTTAATTTGAACTTACAAATAGGTTCAGTTGTAATCCATATGGAGTTTGCTCTGGTGTATAGCTTTTTTGCCAGTGACACCAAAATAATTGTTATATACTGGCCTTTAAAGAAGAAAATTTGGATTTTTTTTCTCTATCATCGAAATTTATCTATATTTAAACTGTTTGAGTACTCTCAGGCTAAATATTCTCTGTCCTATTATGTTAAATACAAGATAATTACTGTTTGATGTATTGAGACAGTGGAAGAAAGAATGTGTGGGATTAACCAGTAAGTGTGTTTTATTTCTGTATGGCTGGTTGGTTTTTACAATTATTTATAACAAATTTGCATCATACTCAAGAATTGCAAACATTCTTTAGTTACATTATGGAATGTGTAGGTGTAGGCATAATTCAAATGTGCTAAAACACTAAGTATTGCCCAAATTGCTTGTGAAATATGACAGGAAAGATGTCTTAGGGGAAATGCAGGCATTCATATGAAAGGTTAAATTTGTATGCTGACTGAAATTGCATTCAGAATCTCTGGGTTCACTAGCAGTGAACACATTATGCAATTCAGTTCTAAGTGACAAAAATGTCTTCTTAACACTTCTTTGGATAAATGCTCACGTAATACCTTAGGTAGAGTATTATTACAAAGGTTACCCAGATGTTTACTGCTGTTGCTAAGATTTTTACGATATATTGCATTTTAATTTCTTTCATGATTTTCTGATGCTTAGAACATCCTAAAACTTCTAGGTTTGCTATGAAAATAAAAGATGTGGTAAAGTGTTGTGTTTTTTTTCCCTTTTTAAGTGAAATACCTAATAGCAAATTTCATGAAAGCAAAATATAAAATGTTTGGGGTGTTTTTTTTCCTCTTTTGCCAAGTGTGATGCAACTCTGGCCTTCCTTTCTAAAATGGGCTCATCTTAAGTTATGGTACTTTTATTGTATTTTACTTATTTTTCTTCATTTTATGTTTTATGTCTAAGGAAGTTTCAGGGTTTTTTTTTTAGTCTTAGTAAGATAAGAACACTTATGTTGCTTGCTTTTGCAAATTGTATTTTTGCTTGGAAGATGATGCGTTCCTTAGTGTGGTTATAAGGATCCCTAAGGATTAGCTTTTTTATATAAACCAACCATTTCTTTTCACGTGGTTCTGTTCAGAGTCATAAAATCTGCTGCACTGTGTGACCATGAGCAGATGGATCCCATAGTCTTTGTCGCAATCAATAGATGTTTTGTCATACCACTAAAAAGATTTTATCAGTAATTGTCTAATTTTCCTGGAACAATTAAGTTGGAAGCTGTCTAATAACTCTGAGGCCTTTTTTCCACAAAACATTTTTATACAAGAATTAATTTGACCTTATGCTTATGAACAGGTTAAAGAGACACATGATTTAAAAAACAAATCTAGGTAATAAATGCCTATTAAAAGGAAAACAAAATGAACCTTCAGCGTTTTGAATTGTATAATAAATTCTTTTTAAAATGCAAAACCTTGCTATAATGTGACTGGAGAACTATATATCAAATATTAAAATTTAAAATTTTTAGGTTAACCTTCAAATCTGAATTCAAGATAAACATTTAGCTTGTTGTTTACTTGTATTTAGAATCATAGAATAGTAATGTT
>VWYK01017347.1:0-11838 GCA_013399775.1 Semnornis frantzii | reverse complement strand
GAGGGGAAGGAGGAAGGAGAAAAGAGGGCAAGGAGGAAGGAGAAAAGAGGGGAAGAAGGGAAGAAGGAAGGAGAAAAGAAGGGAAGAAGGAAAAAGAAAAAAGATTTCCTTCCTGCAGCAGTGCTCAGGCATTGCAACAGGGAGGTGCTGGAGTCCCCATGCCTGGAGGTGTTCAAGAAAGCTGTGGCCATGGCACTTAGGGATATGGTTTAGTAGCCAGGGTGGTGTTGGGCTGATGGTTGGACTCAGTGGATCTCTTGAGGGCTTTTCCAACCCAAAGAGCTCTGTGATTCCCTTCCTGTTTAACACAATTACAGGACACACTAATTAGCAGTAAGATGCTGAACAATTTTTCTAAGAGCAAGGCAGCACCAGCACCACTGCATCATCCTGGGAGGGCTTCCAGGGTACTTTATGTTGCTTGACCAGTTAGGGAGGGCACAGATTTTGGAGGTCTTTTCCAATCCAATTAAGAAATTCTCTTTTTGTTTATTTATTTTAAGGTATTTCTTTTTCACCTTTTAATTTATGTCTCCCTGGGCTCATCCTTTTCCCCTCCTCCTCTTCCTAGACTCGTCAAGTTGCGAATTTTGGAGCTGAGAGAAAACCACTTAAAAACTCTACCAAAGTAAGTGAATATTTGCCTCAGTCTCTTTTCACCTGCTCATTCCCCACGTGTCAAACAGGTTTTTTTGCACTGCTGTCATTTCTCTTCAGGGTTTTTGGTTTGTTGTTGGGGGTTTTTTGTTTGGTTGGTTGTTTTTTTTTCCCCTATGGTTTCAAGAAATTCCACTGAAGGTTTTCAGCCCAAAGCAAAGAGGATGGAAGATGAGGATTGGTGCAGTCACTGACTCGTAGCTCAATATCCCAAC
The DNA here is from genome assembly GCA_013399775.1 of Semnornis frantzii. Taxonomy (NCBI): domain Eukaryota; kingdom Metazoa; phylum Chordata; class Aves; order Piciformes; family Ramphastidae; genus Semnornis; species Semnornis frantzii. Next base: position 10,966 of record VWYK01017347.1, on the reverse strand, counting down.
ATCTAGGAGGTGGCACCTTCAAAAATGAGGTGTCAGCTAGAAAGCTCTGGGGGAAAGAGATGGGAAAGCAACACCTGAGATAACCTTGATGAGTGATGGTATTTTCCTCACTGAGGAGTAGTCTGAGGTGTTGGAAACAATACCTGATGTAACCTCAGCAGAAGCATCTCCCCACGTGCCCAGAAATTAAATGCATTTGGTTGCTTACAATGAGATGAAATGGAGGATCCTGAATCATCCAACTCTTGAAGGAGCATCACTTGGGCCTGGGGGGGGAAAAAAAAATGAAATGTATTCTTGGTGTGGCAGTTGGGAAGCCTGAATCATCAGACCCTTGAAGAAAGAGCCACTTGGGTTGTGCCTGACCCAAATAAAAAGTAAGTTGCTGTAATTTGTTGCCATCCTTTGAGCTTTTGAAGTGATACTTTGAGAAGGAAAGCAGAAAGAAATGATAAATATATCATGCATTTTATGGGGTGAAGACAGGGAGTTGTCCTCCCTAAAGCAAGGGATGTCTTGCTGGATTCACAGCAGTTGGTTGCTCCAACAGGGCTCCCCAGCAGTGGAGCCACCGCTCATGGATGTGGGGATGGTTGGAGCTGGGAGCTGCCTGGGGCCCTTAAACTCTACCAGTTATGCTTAAGACTCAGTTCTGTGTGATTTAGCTCATTCTCAAAGGGCATCCTTTTAGCAAGCCTGCACTTACCAACATCTCCCACCCAGCTGTTATGGCCTCTGAAGGGCTGTGGTGAGGTTTCCACTGCATCCTCTGAGCTTTTACCCACAGCCCTCTCCTTCCTTGAAGGCAAACTTTGTTTTCTCTTCTATATTTCTTCTTTATAGCAGTGAAAACCCTTTTTGGTTTAAAAAAACAAAAAGCCTGTTTCTTTTGATCTGAGTCATGTTGACCTTTCTGAAAAACAACCCAAAAGAATCCCACCCAAACCCCACAGTGAAACCAGCTGCAGTCTGCCACCAAAGTGCTCATCCGTGTGTGAAAATGAGACCTGTCCAGGACAGAAGCTTTGCAGCTTTCAGGTCCTGGTTGTCTGAAAGGGATCTCTGTGTGCCTGGGATCTGGGCTGTGGATCTGCTGTGTGCCTGGGATCTGGGCTGTGGATCTGCTGTGTGCCTGGGATCTGGGCTGTGGATCTGCCATGTGCCTGGGATCTGGGCTGTGGATCTGCTGTGGTGTGGTACAGCTCTGGGATCTGGGCTATGGATCTGCTGTGCAACCTGGGCAACCTGTGCCAGTGTCTCACCACCCTCACTGCAAACAACTTCCTCCTAACATCCACTTTCAATCTCCCCTCTCACACTTCAAGCCCATTCCCCTTGTCCTGCCATTCCCAGCCCTTGTCAATAGTCCCTCCCCAGCCTTCCTGCAGCCCCCTTCACATCCTGCAAGGCCACTCCAAGCTCTCCTGGAAGCCTTCTCCTCTGCAGGCTGCAGAGCCCCAACTCTCTCAGCCTGTCCTCACAGCAGAGCTGCTGCAGCCCTCTCACCATCTTGCTGGCCTCCTCTGCACTGGCTCCAACACTTCCATGGCCTTCCTGTGCTGGGGGCTCCAGAGCTGCACACAGCTGTTGATGGTTGGGACTCCAAGATCTTGGAGGTCTTTTCCAAGCAAACCAACTCTCTGTTTCTAAGTCACCAACCTGTGCAGGCTCATCCTAGAATGATCTGGAACTTGTTGTGACATGAGTTGCTCCTTCCTGTGCTAGTGGGAGGTGTCCCTGCCTATGGCAGGGGGTTGGAACTGGATGATCCTTGAGGTCCCTTCCAACCTTCCCATTCTAGGATTCTAGGATTCTCCAGCTCTGGAGCAGTGGGGCAGAGGTTTGGTGTCTGGGCTCCAGCTGTGAGTCACTTTGGCAGCCCTGGGAGCCCAAACTCTGCCCCCAGAAGCAGACAATGAATTGAGCTTCCCTGCTCTGACCTTCTTTTTCTTCTTTTGTTTCTTCACTTCTAGATCTTTCCCATAGACTCTGGCAGGCTTCCTTCTCCTGAGGGACCTGCAGAAAGGTTTTTTAGTGGGTTTTATGCTTTCTTTTAGTGTTTCTGAAGATATTTTCAGCCTTTTCCAGCTCCCCATGCCATTCTGCTTTCCTTATTTGGACTTGTTTTCATCTTTTTAAAAGGCTGCCTTCTAAGTCTTCTGTGCTTTCCAGTTGCTCATGTTGCCTTTGGACTTTCTCAGGTCCTTTTGATAGGTGATTTTGTTGTTGTTGTTGTTGCTTTTTAAGGGTCTTGGTCTTCTCCCAATAAGTGATTTAAGTTGCTTAGCTGATTTGGAGGACTTCTCACACTGCAATTATTTCAGTTTCATAGAATGGTTTGGATTGGAAGGGAGCTTCAGGATTAGGAAGTTCCAACTCCCTGCCATGGGCAGGGACACAGTCACAGAGTCACAGAGTGCCAGGGGCTGGAAGGGACCTCCAAAGCTCATCCAGCCCAACCCCCCTGCCAGAGCAGCATCTCCTACACCAGCAGGGCCTCAGCAGGGCAGAGCAGAGGGGCAGGAGAACCTCTCTGCACCTCCTCCCCACAGCCCTTCTAAGCCAGCCCATGCTGGCATTGCCCCTCCTGCCCACCAGAGCACACTGCTGGCTCATGCTCACCCTCCCAGCACCCCCAGATCCTTTTCCCCTTTGCTGCCTTCCAACAGCTCAGTCCCCAACCTATCCTGCTCCCTGGGATTGTTCTCTCCCAGATGCCAGACTCTCCCTTTGCCCTGCTGAATCCCTTTCCATTTCTCCCTGCCCACCCCTCCAGCCTGGCCAACTGGCTGAATGCCATCACAGCCTGAGTGGGGGCCACCCACTCTGCCCAGTTTGCTACCATCAGCAAACTTGCTGACAGTTCCCTCTGTGCCCTCAGACAGATCATTGCCCAGGTTGGTCAAGACCTCATCCAACCTGGCCTTGAACACCTCCAGGGAGGTTATGGATGACAGAATCACCCAACATGATCTTTGATCCCATTCTGTGCTTCTGTGCTCCACAACCTCCCTGGGCAACCTGTGCCAGTGTCTCACCACCCTCACTGCAACTTCCTCCTCACATCCACTTTCAATCTCCCCTCTCACACTTCAAACCCATTCCCCTTGTCCTGCCATTCCCAGCCCTTGTCAATAGTCCCTCCCCAGCCTTCCTGCAGCCCCCTTCACATCCTGCAAGGCCACTCCAAGCTCTCCTGGAAGCCTTCTCCTCTGCAGGCTGCAGAGCCCCAACTCTCTCAGCCTGTCCTCATGAGGGACAAGGTTTGGAGTCTGTTGGCTGTGTCCATGTTTTGTCAGGGCAGAACCATGGAATTGGTTGGGTTGGAAAGGACCTCCAAGGCCACTGAGTCCAACTCAACCCCACTATGGCCATCAAACCATGTCCCCAAGTGCCATGCCCACAGGTTTCTTGAGCACCTCCAGGGATGGGGACTGCAGCACCTCCCCAAGCAGGCTCTTCCCATGCCTGACCAGAAAGAAGCAGCTTGGAGTAGTTGGTATTGTCATTGCTCTTGGGGCTGTTTGGGTGGAGGGAAGACCTTTTCTGGGTGTTCTGTGGAATTTCTTGCAGCTGGAGCTCTGTCAAATGGAGGAATTGTAGAAGCTGCATTGGTAAATGGTGAGTCACAAGGCTCTGAGAAGCTGTAGGTGTTAGTAATTGATGAGAAAATGCTTTGTATTTGTTGTCCCCATCCTTCTGACTCACTGTTTACCCATTGGAGCTGTGGCTTCTCCTCCCTTCTTTGCTTCTCTGGGCAGCAGCTCTCTCAGCTCCTTGTTTTTCTGCACAGCTCTGCTGGTAGGCAGTGACAGACACTGGAGATGCTACCAAAGGCTGGGGTCATAGCAGATGATGCTGGGGCAAGAGCTCAGGTTTCTCTTGGTCTTTGGCTGCTGCTCAGAGCTGACCTGCTTTGTGAGGAGTGGGAGCTGTGGATCAGCTTCTCAAGTACAGCTTTTAAGATTCTGGAGATGAGGGCAAATAAAGACTGGGTGGAATTTAACAGTGTCTTGTTCTAGCACTTGGTACTAGGGAGAAGAGCCCAGCCCTCACCTCACCCCAGCCTCCTTTCAGGTAGCTGCAGAGAGCAATGAGCTCTGCCTTCAGCCTCCTCTTCTGCAGGCTGCACACCCCCAGCTCCCTCAGCTGCTCCTCCCCAGCCCTGTTCTCCAGACCCTTCTCCAGCTTCCTTGCCCTTCTCTGGACCTGCTCCAGGCTCTCAATGTCCTTCTTGGAGTGAGGAGCACAAAACTGAGCCCAGGCCTCACCAGTGCCTGTTCCAACACTCTGAGAATCACAGAGTGCCAGGGGCTGGAAGGGACCTCCAAAGCTCATCTGGTCCAGACCCCTGTCAGAGCAGCATCACCCAGAGCAGATCACACAGGNCTCAGCTTGCACCCAGTGCCCCTTGTGCTGTCCCTGGGCATCACCCAGCAGAGCCTGGCTCCAGCCTCCTGCCACTCACCTGCACATCTTTATCCCCATTGCTGAGCTCACCTCTCAGCTCCTCCTCTGCCAGCAGCACAGCTCCAGCTCCCTCAGGCTCTGCTCCTAACAGAGCTCTTCCATTCCCTTCAGCATCTTTGTGGCTCTGGGCTGGACTCTCTGCAGCACTTCTGTGTCCCTCTGGAACTGGGGGGCCCAGAACTGGACACAGGACTGCAGCTGTGGCCTGAGCAGGGCAGAGCAGAGGGGCAGGAGAACCTCTCTGCACCTCCTCCCCACAGCCCTTCTAACCCAGACCATGCTGGCATTGCCCCTCCTGCCCACCAGAGCACATTGCTGCCTCATGCTCACCCTCCCACCCACCAGCACCCCCAAGTCCTTCTCCCCATCATTGCTCTCCAGCAGCTCAGTCCCCAACCCATCCTGCTCCCTGGGGTTGTTCTTTCCCAGGTGCCAGACTCTCCCCTTGACCCTGTGGAACTCCATCCAATTTCTGCCTGCCCAGCTCTGCAGCCTGGCCAAGTCTCTCTGCATGGCAGCACAGCTCTGCTGTGGCAGCCACTCCACCCAGCTTGGTGCTGTGAGCTCACAACTCCATTCCTCATCCATCAGTGACCTCAACTCCTTTCCTCATCCCTTGGTGACCTCTTTTCTTCAAACAGTCTCTCTGGCTGGGTTTTAGAAGACCTCTTCCAGATGATGCCCTGCTTTGGCACCTCGAGATTCCAGCCTTGCCAACATTTCAATAAGCAGCTACCACCACCTATCTTATTTTTAGCTTTGGTTGTTTATTTTTAAGCTAAATATAGTTACTGCTCAGAGAAGATGTAGAAAAATGTCCTCTACTCCTTTTCTTGTTGTAAGAAGGCTTTTTCTGGCACACAGAGTGAGTCAAACTTGGCTGAAACGTTGCCTCCATCCATCATGTCCAAAGGCAGTGGTGGCATTTTCTTTGCTGCCATAACTCCAGCAAGGAGAAGATCTGCCTAGAGCTCCTCATACTGCAGTGAGCATACATCAGCAGCACAGCTTCTGCCATCCCTGCTGATCTTGATGGAATTAAACTCTAATTAGTGGCTCTTACCTGGTGGCCTTCCTGCTGTCTGGTTTGAGCGTGTCCAATGGGCAAAGGAAAGACATAGCAGGGATTGGAGCCTTGCAGGTAGTTCTCTTTCATGCTTCAAATTCATTGTTTTGACTTACTTATCACAGAGTCCCAGTGGGGTTGGGAGTGACCTCTGCACATCATCCACTCCACCCATGCTGATTAAAGCAGGGCACCCACAACAGCTTGCCCAGCAGCACAGTGCCCAGCTGGGCTTGGAAGCTCTGCAGACAAGGAGACTCCACAGCCTCTCTGGGCAGCCTGCTCCAGGGCTCCAGCAGCCTCACAACAAACAACTTTCTCCTCCCGTTCAGGGGGAACCTCCTGGGTTCCAGTTTGTGCCCTTTTTGCCTGGTCCTGTCCCTGGGCACCACTGAGCAGAGTCTGGCCTCATCCTCTTGCCCCCCACAGCTCCTTTATCTCTTGCTGAGCATTGCTCAGCTGCCCTCTGGGGCTGCTCTTCTGCAGGCTCTCAGCCCCAGGGCTCTCAGCCTTTGCTCCTCAGTCCCTTCATCATCCTCATGGCCTCTGTTGCACACTCTCCAGCATATCCCTGTCCCTCTTGAGTTGGGGAGCTCAGAACTGGACCCAGCCACCAGCTGTGGCCTGACTAGGGGAGATGTGCAGAATAACCTCTCTTGTCCTACTGCCCACACTCAGGAGGGATATTTTAAGGTAGATTAGTAGAGAGAGAGTCATGGGAGATGAAGAGTGCCATCAGCAAGGGTAGTTCCAACTCACCATGGTCCCATCTCACACAGCTCCATAGAATGGTAGGGGTTTGAGGGGAGGTCATGGAGTCCAACCCCCCCCTGCCAAGGCAGGTCACACAGGAATGCATCCAGGTGGGTCTTCAAAGTCTCCAGAGGAGACTCCACAGCCTCTCTGGGCAGCCTGCTCCAGGCTCCAGCACCCTCACAACAAACAACTTTATATTGAGGTGGGTCCTCTTTTGTTCCAATTTGTGCCCATTGCCCCTTGTCCCACCACAAGTCACCCCTGAGCAGAGTCTGGCCCCAGCCTCTTGCCCCCCACAGCTCCTTTAGCTCTTGCTGAGCATTGCTCAGCTGCCCTCTGGGGCTGCTCTTCTGCAGGCTCTCAGCCCCAGGGCTCTCAGCCTTTGCTCCTCACAGAGCTGCTCCCCACAGCAGCTTTGGAGCCCTCCTTGGCCTCTCTCCAGCAGTTCTGTCTCTCTTGAACTGAGGAGCCCAGAACTGGCTCCCAGTCTCCAAACATGGCTTCCTTAGGGCAGAGTAGATGGGGAGGAGAACTTCCCTTGTCCTGCTGCCCAGCCTGCTTGCTGACCCTTCAAGAAGCCGTTGACCTTCTTGGCCCATGCCTGGCTCATGAGGAACTTGCTGTCCATCAGTGCTCCCAGAACCTTCTCCATAGAGGCAGATCCCAGCAGCTCCCCCTCTTGTACTGGCACAGGAGCTTATTCCTCCTCAGGAGCAGGACCCTGAACTTGCCCTGCTTGAGCTTCACAAGAAACCACATATTTACTTCATTAAACCTTCCATTTAGCAGCTGCAGCAGTGATTTATTTTTCCTTCCAGAGGAGGTTCTAGCTCATTACCAGGGCTAAATTTCAGCTGCAGAGCTCATGGCACGCAGTGGTAGGAGGGGAGGAGGTTGCTGAGCATGGCGAAGCGCCCCAGAGCCTTCCTTGCACTCCTTTGGTTCTTAATTATAGCAGAACCCTGAGCTCCTCCCAGAACAACTGGCAGCAAAACACACCAGGAGCTGGCTCTGCCTCTTGCTAATGACATCTAATGTGGCTGCACTCAGGCTGCCTGCTCTGCTCCCCCAGGTTCTGCTTGGCTGAAGCTAGGCAAGGAGATTGCTGCTTCTGCTCACAACACCCTCGGCCAGCAGCCTCTTAATAGGATCTGGGTAAACAGAAACAATAATGAAGCACAGAGGAAGAAAGGTCTGCACAGAGGAGTAAACAGAGAGAAAAGGCCAGAGGAGGCCAGCAGAGGAGTAAAGAGAGAAGTGCAGAGGAGGCCACCAAGATGCTCAGAGGAAGAAAAGTCTGCACAGAGGAGTAAAGAGAGAGAAAAGTCCAGAGGAGGCCACCAAGATACTGAGAGGGCTGCAGCAGCTCTGCTGTGAGGACAGGCTGAGAGAGTTGGGGCTCTGCAGCCTGCAGAGGAGAAGGCTTCCAGGAGAGCTTGGAGTGGCCTTGCAGGATCTGAAGGGGGCTGCAGGAAGGCTGGGGAGGGACTATTGACAAGGGCTTGGAACACCTCCCACTGCTATAGGTCACTCAAGGACTCATCCAGCCTGGCCTTGAACACCTGCAGGGAGGTTGTGGAGCACAGAAGAGCTGCAGGGAGGTTGTGGAGCACAGAAGAGCTGCAGGGAGGTTGTGGGGCACAGAAGAGCTGCAGGGAGGCTGTGGGGCACAGAAGCACCCAACGTGATCTTTGATCCTGTCTGGGTCGTGCTGTGGGTTCCTGTCTGGGTTCTGGAGCTTTTGGTATTCCCAAAGATGTAATTCTGTTTCTGCAGGGGCAGGAGTTGTGTCTGTGACTAACAGAGAGATGCTGGTGTCAGGTTGCCAGGTGTAGTTCCAAGGTGTTTTCAGTCTTGTGACTGTAGGGCTTTGAGCACTGCAAAGTAAGCTTGGGAAGGCAGAGTCAGTGGAAGCTCTTCACACAGTGCCTGCATGGTGAGAATTGGAAGGGACCTCTGGAGATGACAGAATCATAGAATGGGAAGGTTGGAAGGGACCTCAAGGATCATCCAATTCCAACCCCCTGCCATAGGCAGGGACACCTCCCACTGGTACAGGTCACTCAGGGGCTCGTTCAACCTGGAGCTCATCCACGCCAACCACCCTGCTCAAGCAGGGCACCCACAGCAGCTTGCCCAGCAGCACAGTGCCCAGCTGGGCTTGGAAGCTCTGCAGAGAAGGAGACACCACAGCCTCTCTGGGCAGCCTGCTCCAGGCCTCCAGCACCCTCACAACAAACACCTTTCTCCTCCTGTTCAGGTGGAACCTCCTGGGGTCCAGTGTGTGCCCATTGCCCCTTGTCCTGTCCCTGGGCACCACTGAGCAGAGTCTGGCCCCATCCTCTTGCCCCCCCCAGCTCCTTTAGCTCTTGCTGAGCATTGCTCAGCTGCCCTCTGGGGCTGCTCTTCTGCAGGCTCTCAGCCCCAGGGTTCCCCCAGCCCCTTTGTTCCTCCCAGAGCTGCTCCAGGCTCCTCAGCATCTCTGCAGCCTCCCCTGGGCTCTCTCCAGCAGTTCCCTGTCTCTCTTGAGTGAGGGGCCCAGACCTGGCTCCCAGGCTCCAGCTGTGGCCTCCCTGGGCAGAGCCCAGTGCCCAGCAGGTTGATAACAAAGCAGTGGTGGGATCCTGCGCTCCAGGCCAGCAGCTGCACCTAATGATCTCAAAGATCTCATCCAACCTCAACAGTTTCCTGGTTCTGTGACAATGGTGGAAGTTTTGGGAGGCATGAGCTAGAGAGAAGATAAACCTTTTGAAGGGGCACCTGAGTTATTCTAGGAGCAGAGAGCTGTCAGTGAGCTGACTCGAGTGTGCTGCAGCTTTGTCTGTCCAGGGTAGTGTTTCTCTGCCAGCTTCTGGAAGACCTTTCCAAAGGGAAGCAAGGTGCAGTTAGAGCATCCTGGGACTTCCAAACAGGTTTTGGTTTGGTTTTTTCCTATCATTTTAATGAGGATTATAGCAGAAAATGGAATGACTCTGGGGAGAGTGTGAAGCCCTCCATTCACCCAGGTGACTTCACCATCCTCATCTGTCCTGCTGCTGCTTCTTGAATGGCTTCCAGCTCGCCAGATACTCCTGCAGGCTAAGGATTCAGTGTGAAATGATAACATATTTTCACTATCCCCTCTGATTTCCATAAGGCATTGGCAGGCAGCAAGTGCCACTGCATGCTGCCTCTTATGGAACCCACCTTTCAGGTCACCTGTACCACGACTGCAAGAGGAGGGGAGCCCATCAGCCCCTCACAACAATCCCACTCTGCCCTTACCTCCTTTTAACATGCTGATCCTTCTCACCAAGCTGCTTCTCTGTGATGGAGATGGGGTAATTAATTAATTACTGCGAGATGGTATATAAAAATATTAACAGTTTATTAATATTAAATATTCAGAACTCACATCACTCCCATCACCATTTAATAATAATAATAACAGGCTCTTTGCAACATTATGGAAACTATGTACAGGCTAGAACAGGATCTGGAGAGAACTATTAGATATAAACATGAATTGAACTCGATATGAACTGGCAGAGAAGGCTTTGCAGTCAGTATACTGCTTGCTCACTAGATGGACACAAGGAGCAACTTTCTGCTTAGGGCAGAAGGCAATTAANGAGGCAGCAGGCACAGACACACCTTGGAATGGCAAAGGCCTCTGTGCTCCCTGCTCATCTCCTCTTATCCAATACAGCCTGAGACCAATGGGCCTTTGGACACAGGATAGCCAATCCAATGGCAGTTAGCCAAGATTTGGCCATATTGGGTGAAGCCATAGGCTTGCTTTACCCTTCTTTGGGCAGAACACAGCCTTGCACAAGGCAACCCTGTGCACCTTGTTTACTGCAGACCCTAGACTTAGTGGCTCCAGGCCCTTTGTCCCTTTTCCCGCCATTGCTCTCCCCAAAACAGCAGGAGGGAGAGCAGAAAAAGATGCCTGGGCAAGCCAGGAGAGGAACAAGCCCAATATGGCCTGCCTAGGCCTACCACGACATTCTCCATGGGATCCTTCTGGGATTCCTCCTGGTGCAGGTTTTGAGAGGCAACAACAACCCTTCTGGCAGGGAAGAGCCACTGCCTGGTGCATGACAGAGAGGCTGCTAAGAGATCTCTACCCAAAATCTCTCCATTTTGGGTTGTTTTTCAGTCACCACTAAATAAAAACCAGGTCATTTTCCTCCAACAGAAAGGCAAAGTGGCATCAAGATTTTTATTTTGGGTTTGTTTGGGGGGTTTTTCCCCCACTTATTTTTACACAAATGTGGGGTTTTGAAGAGGAATTGAAGTTTTTAATTCAAGAACTTCCAGCTCATGGCTGGAAGCTGGAGTTTGGTGTCCTCTCCTACACCAGCAGCAACCTGCTGTGGTTCTTTTTTTTTGCCATGCTACTGTCACCTGAGCTTTATTCTGATCTAAATCCATCTTGGTGGGCAGTTTGCAAGTCAGAATTTCATCTTGGATGTCTCCTCCTCTGTTACAGGTCAATGCACAAACTGACTCAACTGGAGAGGCTGGATCTGGGCAATAATGAATTCTCTGAGCTGGTAAGAAATGCACCAAGATGTGATAGAAAGCTTCTGTGCTTTGCTGGCTCTGGGGATGGGGCATGAAGCTTTGGCTGGAAAGGCTCTGCTGTGTTGTAGCAACCCTAAGCCCTACTCCAGACTGGGTGGGGAATGG
>VWYK01017346.1:2025-14056 GCA_013399775.1 Semnornis frantzii | reverse complement strand
GGGGGGGGAGTGGGGTGGAAATTGCTCTGCAGCTGAAATTTAATGCACATTGACCTGGAAACTGGATGTGCTCCTATTCCCAGAATAGGTCCAAAAATTTATGATGATTGCAATAATGCTGACAGTAGCTTTCGACCAGCCAAGCCCACGGTGGTCCTTTCTCTCTGCTCATCTACGCCGAAGCTGTTGGCTCATTCATTCAGCTGCTTCCCACTCTAGCATGCTTTGTATATTTATTTGTTTTCAAGACATGGCACGTCCCACAGGGTCATTTGCTGAAAAGGTAGCTTTAGAAATACCACACAGCATTTCTCTGTGAGACTGGTGAAAGAGGACAGCACCTTTGCGCTGTAGCAGGTTGCAATCGCTGGTCTACGCCATACAACCAACGGATCTTACTGCTGTGCCAACCACATATGAGAGGTCCTCCTCTTTGCCTGTTCTCACCAAGAGACACACAGAACCAGGTCATAGCTTGAAAGCTCATCGAATGACACTGACTCTTCTACAAAATGTCCTGTTTATGCTGTGGATAAAGGCCAAGTTTCTGCAGTACTTCAAAAGCAGCAGCATGGGCTGCTTCGCTTCCCACTGAAACACAGCCTTTACCTTCCTCTTTCCTAAAGTCCAGCAAGCTTCCTCTGAAAGCAAACTGCTACAAAGCTCTGCACCTAAGAACCTTGGAGGTGGTTTATTTTCTGCCTGTCAGTCGTTCACGGGTAAGCCAGAACTCTTTCATAATCTCTGAGACTCTGGATCCAAAAGGAAAGTTAATAATGCATTCCAGATGAATTAGCCTTTGCAGGGAATGCTTTATTAGTGAATAGGGACAAGCTTCACTAGATCAGGTTGCTCAGAGCCTCGTCCAGGGATCGTTCCTAGACAGCACTGGTGCAGATGAAGACACTCTGCTTAAAAGCATTCACCTGCCTGGAAGGACAATATTGCATCAGCCGGATCGGCAGCAGGTCCAAGATGCAAGCCCTGGTGCAGGGGCCACTGTTTTTTTAAGTCTCTTTCATCCCAGTGGGGTGCAAGTGAGTTCTGGGAGGTCTCTCTGACAGCTGACGTCTCCAAGCTGTCACTTGTCACGACACTCCGCTGTTTGTAATTGCTGGATGCACCAAACTAAGTTACCTGACAAATTCCACAGCAAAGCTACAGAAGCACCGAGTGTAATTTTGGATGCTTGGGCATAATGCAGTGGTACAAATGCTCTGATACAGTCCAGCTCAGGTGAGGCAGCAGCCCGAGAGCTTACATACAGGCTACGGCACCACCTGCTTTTCAGCCAGCTCTGTCTGTTTGCTCGCTGAAGCTAGAAGCAAGCAGCAGACATTCAGGTTTGACACAGCTGCAGGAGCAGTCAGTGCTCTCAATGCAGTTTGCAGACAACTACCAGCACCATTAACGAGCAGCCATAAAATCCCATCCAGGCAATCGACAGGTCCCTCCAAGGCAGAAAAACGCATGGTAATGCAAGAACTAAACTAACTTCCCTTCTTTTCTCCCTCTAGCCTTTCAGAGAAGTGTTATCAGAGGAAGGAGTAGAAGCCTTTTACAGCCAAAATCCTTGCTGTGCCTATTCTAACAAACTCCAGGCTCCACTGCAAGGCAGCTACCCCCATTTCCAGGAACGCAGGGAGCAGTAAAATGGTCGAAGGCAAACCCCACCATCCACCGAAGCAGACTGATAGCTGCAGTCGATGTCCCTGCAAACATGCTCCAGGAGGGACGCGCTCGCACTCCAAGGCTCTCTGCAGCCCAATTTAGTTACCTTCACCCAAAAGACTGCACGAACCCCAGCACAACACATGTTCCTGCTTAATTAGATTCCCTAGGAGAAGCCAGCCAGAGCCATATGGTAATTTTCCTCAGCAGTTACAATAAACTGACCTTGATACTAAGCAAGTGCACGCTGCTTCTGTCTGAGGCATAAATTACAACACGCTGAGCGCCGGGATGCTCCCGTGCAGAGGGGACAGACACAACAGCATGGCAAAAGCCTCTCTGCACTGGCAGGGAAGTTGATCAAAACACACTAATAATAGCAATAACAATAATAACGATAATCTCTCAATTCAAGACAGACGTTGAGGTGCTGGAAGGTGTCCAGAGAAGGGCAGCAAGGCTGGGGAGGGGAGTACAGCCCTGTGAGGAGAGGCTGAGGGAGCTGGGGGTGTGTAGCCTGCACAAGAGGAGGCTCAGGGCAGAGCTCATTGCTCTCTACAGCTACCTGAAGGGAGGCTGTAGCCAGCTGGGGTNCCTGATTCTATGATTCTCTAACAGCAATAATGCACTGCAGTGCCGGCGATGATGCTAACGCCTGGCAGTGCCAGCGCTTGGAGGCGCGCTGTCAGCGGAACGCCGGCCGCTGTGCAGACGTCTGCCCGGCAATTAAAAGCAGCCGTCGCGCGTCGCCGCTGTCGTGTGTCTCCCTAACACAGGAGGTCGCCGCGGAGGAGCGGTTCGGTCCGGCCTGACCTCGCTCCTAAACGCCGCGGCAGCAGACGGCCCTCCCCGCCCCCCGCCACCAGTGACCGCGGGAACGGGCCGCCGCCCCTTACGAGCGAGGCTGGGCGAGGAGGTTACCGGCGGCTGACGGAGCCCCCGGCCGCCTTCCCCGACGGGACGCTGCTGCGGCCCTGCCGCAACCCACCGCTGCCAGCCTCGACCCGCCGCGTCGCCGGCTGTACTCACCCCTGGCCGAACGCGAGGGCTGCACCAAAATGGCAGGCGGGCAGCAACTTCGAGGCACGGAGAGAGGCACCGGTGGCAGCGGCTGCTCTCCGTCGTTCATGCAGAGGGGATGTTGTCGCCGCTGCGCGCCGCTCCCCGCGCAGTCGCCACCTGAGCGGAGCCGCTAGACACAGGTGTGCCGCTCCCGCGCAAGGCGAAGGAGCCGCAGCCGNGCGCGCTCCCGCGCTGCCGTGTCGCGGGTCCCGTTTGCTATCCTCTCCGTCGCAGTTCCGCAGCCGCTGCGCGGTGCTGAGGGCTCCTTAACCCCCTGCTCCCGGACAGGCAAGCGGCAGGGTCCCCGAGCTCCCGTGTGTGCCTCGGCGCGTTCCGCTCCACTCACACGCACGGTGCTCACCGGGGAGCGCCGGGCTGTCCGCTGCCACAGCGGGAAACGAACGGGTGCTGCCAGCGGGTGCCTGTCTGCGGGTGCGGACTGGGTGCGAGGGCTGTCCTCGAAGGTGAAAGGAGCGCGGTTGATGTAAACAGCCGTGGGTAAGAAGCATACCGGAGAGCATCCACATTCGGGAGACCTCACTGCAGCCTTCCGTAGTTACAGGGAGCCGATGATGGGGACAGTGTTTTTTTAGCAGGACCTGTTTGTCACAAGGCAAGAAGTAGTGGCTTTAAATTAAAAGAAAGGAAAGATTTAGATTACCAGATGAAAGGAAGAAGGGTTTACAATGAGGGCAGTGAAAGACTGGCCCAGGTTGCCCAGGGAGGTGGTAGAAGCTCCCTCGCTGGAAACATTCCAGGTCAGGTTGTATGGGACTCTGGTTGCAGCTTGATTTAGGTGGGGATGTCCTGGCTCACTGCCGGAGGCCTGAACTAAATGGTACTTAAAGATCCATCCCAACCTAAACAATTCTGTGATTCTAGGAAGAGGAGACCGCCTTGATTTGTGCCAGGGGAGGTTTAGGTTGGGAAATAGGATTTCTTCCCCAAAAATGTCAAGCCCTGGAAGAGGCTGCTCAGGGAAGTGGTGGAGCCACTGTCCCTGGAAAGATTTCAGAGCCCTGCAGATGTGGCACTGAGGACTGTGGGTCAGTGGTACCTTGGCCATGCTGAGTTAACAAATGGACTCAGTCATCCTAAAGGTTTCTTCCAACTAAACCAAGTCCTGTTCTGTATGGCTGCAGCACTCCAGGGTGATCACAGTGAAGGTGTGGCCTGGTCAGCCACTCAAATCATCCGTGAGTCACTGCTGTAATGCGACCATGCTTTTTCATGGCCTCTATCACTGCACACTGTACTGTATCAGGCTAATTACTTTTCCCCTGGTGTTACTTCTCATCATCCCCCTCTCACCTCCTCCCTTTTTTTTTTTCCTGCTTGTTTAACTTCACTTTAAAATAGCTGCAGCTGTTCACTCCAAGGTGCGGCTTTATTTGATCTCAGCTGAAGCACTTTGGCAAGACAGACTTACTCAATAAATCTTGGCAGGTTTTCAAGGAAAATATTTCCCAGGAGAATAGGGTTTTTTTGTTTACATTAATCTCACTGCTGGTACCAATAAACTGGTTTAGCAAACCTCTGCTTTTAGGCTAACCTGCGCTTGGCTGCATCAGTACCATGGGTGCTGCTCCATGAGGCAGACAGCAGGTTCATTTCAAAAGCATGTTAAAAACACTCCAGCTTTAGGAAGTATTCTACATCAAATGTTTTGTATTCCTCAAACAGACTTATAGGGAAATGCATGTCTGGGTATTTGGGGGTTGGTCTCTTCTGCCAGGGGCAGAACAAGAAGATGCAGTCTCGAGCTGTGCCTGGGCAGGTTCAGGCTGGGTGTTAGGAGGAAGTTCTTGAGAGAGAGAGTGATTGGCATTGGAATGGGCTGCCCAGAGAGGTGGTGGAGTTGCTGNCAAGTCCTTTTCTTCAGGACTGCTCTCAAGCCACTCACTGCCCAGCCTATATTGGTGCCTGGGATTGCCCCAACCCAGATGCAGGACCCTGCACTTGGTCTTGTTGAACCTTGTGCCACCACCTCCCTGGGGAGATTGTTCCAACACCTGGAGGTGGTTGTGGAAAAGTTTCCTCTTGTGTCTCACTGGAATCTCCACAGGAGTACCCCTTCCCCTTCCCCTTCCCCTTCCCCTTCCTTGTGACTCCTTGTAAAAAGGGAGGCTCCATCTTCTTCTTTGTAGCCCCTTGTTAACACTTTAATAAATGCCAGCAAAGGAATCAGTGATTTCCTGCTGGGGCATGATCAGGAGCTGGCTTCAGCAGGAGGTCAGTCACTGCCTGTGTTAGAAGAGGAGTTGGTAACACAACACTGAGCATTTCTAATGACTGGATAGCCAGATGGGGAGAGATACAGCTCCAACCCTAAACTTCTAGCTGAAACCCCAAAAGAAGAAGATGACTTTAATTGGCCAGCAATATCAATTAGCTACATTACTTGTGAGATCAACCAGGTAAAGCTGCTCATCACACTCAAGCTAATAGGCTAAGACTGAGTTCAAGAGTAATGTTTCAGCCTTACCTCAGCACTCTGTGGTTAGGCACATGAAGAGCTGATGCCTTTCTCTGTAACCTCTCACTTTCTTCCCCCTTGCAGACAAAGCATTGAGCTCCAGGCTCTTTTGTTCCACACCACCACAGTTATCAGTCTGTTTTTACTCTGCAACAATACTCCACAGGGAAGGTATTAACTCATGGCACACTTACACCAGCCCTCAACAGGGCAGTGCAGCTAAGAAAGGGGAAAGAGAAGAGCAATGAGTGCATGGAGAGCTATTGGAATGGCCTCGTGGAGGGTATGCTGCACTTCTCTCTTTGCCTGCATCCCCTCCCCACTTGTTGGATTCCCTCTTTGTCCTCATCTGCAGGTTCTGCTGTCTCACTTGCAGGGAAATCTACTTGGCTTTGCACCTGGTGCAAGTGTTTTCTGATGGATGCCATCGAGAGTGAAAAACACCACTGACCAAAATCTCATTTGCACTCCTCTAGGCAAAATCATAAGGGTAAAACTGAGCTATGCCAGGCTCTCCCCAGAAGCACATATAACATAGCCATTGAATAGTCAAAATTAATATCTAAGTCACAGAATCATAGAATCAGCCAGGGTTGGAAGGGACCACAAGGATCAGCCAGTTCCAACCCCCCCACCATGCCCAGGGACACCTCACACTAGATCAGGCTGCCCACAGCCTCATCCAGCCTGGCCTTAAACCCCTCCAGGGATGAGGCTTCTGCCACTTCCCTGGGCAACCCCTTCCAGGCTCTCACCCCCCTCATGCTGAAGAACTTCTTCCTAACATCCAGCCTGAATCTCCCCATTTCTAGCTTGGTTCCATTACCCCCAGTCCTATCCCTGACAACCTAAAAAGTCCCTCTCCAGCTTTCTTGCCCTCTCCAGATGTCTAAGTAAGGTTGTGAATATACAGAAGTCTGAGGAAGAGGATCTCAGCACCCAAAGACCAGCCCCATGTGGTAGCACAGGAGTTTCTACCCTGTGGCCAAACATCTTCCCACACAGTGCCTGGTGGCTGTGGAGCAATCCAGCAGCAGCGGAGGAGTTGTCAGGGGACAGGGAATGCTCTCTGTGATATTTCACTTCCTATGGCTCTGAAATTCCCTGCCCTTACATTCACACAGAGCTATGTCAAACTGCAGGCCATGACATTTTTTTTTTTGCTGACAGTAATCCCAGTATGGAGAGAACCAACCCAGAAGTGAGACCCTCCAGTATGCATCTGCAGTACAGAAACCTGTTCTGCCACACGGTGCTAAATATGCAGTGGCATGGAAAAATCAGCTAGCAGATCCAGTAATAACAGGGTGCAGGACAAGAAAATAGGTGTTTTATGGGTGGCAAGTTTCTTTTGTCACAACAGAGCCTTTTTTATGGAGAGAAGAGTCATGCAAATGCAGGCTGAAACAGGCAGGTGTGGCTTGCTCAGACAGCTCAGCAGTGGTGCAAAAAGCTACAGGTGGCCACAGGGCTGTGGTGGCTAACAGATGACTCCTTGGCCTGTCCCCAGTCTGTGCTGTGTAGCCAGCTGGCTGCATTTGGGCAAGGAGGGCAGGGCAGGCTGGGCACCAAGACCCTGCCTCAGCCCAGGACCCTGCTAGTAACCTAGATTACTGTGCCCAGCTCTGGAGTCCTCAGCACAGGAAGGGCAAGAACCTGTATGTCCAGAGGAGCCTCAAAAATGATCAGAGGGCTGGAACACCTCTGCTGTGGGGACAGGCTGGGAGACTTGGGATGTTTAGCATAGAGAAAAGAAGGCTTCAAGGAAACCTTATTGTGGCCTTTCAATACTTAAAGGGGGCCTATGAGAAAGATGGGGACAGCCTTTAGCAGGGCCTGTTGTGAAAGAAGAGGTGATGGTTTTAAACTGAAAGAGGGGAGATCCAGGCTAGAGAGAAAGCAGACATTTTTTACACTGAGGGTGGCAGAACCCTGGCCCAGGTTGCCCAGAGAGGTTGTAGAAGCTTCATCCTTGGAAGCATTCCACCTCAGGGTGGACATGGCTCTGAGCAACCTCATCTAGTTGAAGATGCAACTGCATCTAGTTGAAGATGCTCACTGCAGGGGGGGTGGACTGAATCTGTGAAGGTCCCTTGCAACCCAGCCCATTCTGGGATCCACAAAGTAGGGCCACAGGGCAGACTTTGGGAGCACAGTTCCTACGCTCAGGAGTTTTGGCCATCTTTAAACTGGTCACAAATACACCAAGAGAAATAAGAATTGCAGTGGTTTGGTGTAAGGTCAGAGGCTATACAACAGGGGTGTGCAAAAAGGAGACAGCCAATACACTCAGGTGTGTGTGGGGGGGGGTGGTGGTGGTGTTGGCAATCACAGACTGATCCAGGAGAGCTTTATGAAGTTTCCTTTCTAGCTTCTGGCTAAAGGTAGGGATTTTAGTAAGGGAGTTGGATAGGCAGATGTGGAGAGCTCCTGCTGGAAAGCCACAGGCTGCTGTATTAGCCTGAGGGATCAGTTGTGAATTTGTTCCAGCCCATTGCTATCTCAAGGCAGAGAATAAAGACAGTAGTAAGCAATTCAGCCTCTCTTGCTTTCAACCACTACTCCCTCACAATGCAGGGAGCAGTAATGTGATGATAAAAGGTTGGAGGCCATTCTAACCTTGCACCTTAGAGTCTCAAAGGCTTCCTAAATTCACCTTCACTCAACTACTGACCAAGATCCCCCAGGCCCTTCTCCAAGTTGCAGCTTTCCAACCACACATCCCCAAGTGTGTAACTCACCATGGCACATGACAGCTCTCCCAGAGTTCTTCTCTTTTGCCTGCCCTCAGTGCATAAGGATGAGGAGGAGATTCAGCTCCTGCATTTCTGCAAGCAAAAAGAAACTTCTTCAAGAGGTGTGCTGAGCTCTTCAGTCTTCCTGAGGAATGAGCCTCCCCTGAGGAATGTGCCTGAAACACACAAGGTAAGCGCTCCTGGCCCCCAGGGCTTCGTTTAGATCAGTCTTTGTCTCCCCTTAGCCTCACCTTGCCTGCAGCAGCTCCCTCTTGCCCATCAATCTGAGAAGCAGCAGCAGCAGGAGGGATGTGGTCCACTGAAGCTTTTCTTTTGAGCTTCATTTAGGTCCTGTGTGAAGTGGCACTGAGAGTGTGGGAGCAGCTCCTCTGTGCTTCAGTCCTGCTCTCCTATTTACACATTTATAAAAGGAGAGAAAGCTGCAGAGTGCCCAGGAGAGGAGTAAGAAAAAATGTGCAGCTGAGGGGGCACAGGCTCATGTGAAGTCAGCTTTGACTTGGCCACTTCAAGCACTGAGCAAACAGAAGGCAGTGCTGGTTTAGCTCCTGCCCTCCTGTGTGCACTGCCATCACCTCTCAGCCTCCTTGGGTTCCTTTGTACCAGCATCAGTGGGGGGGCTGTGAAATGCTGGGCTTCAAACAAACCCAGCTAAAACTGCTTTGCCTGCCTGCTTCTAGAGTTGCTCTCTTTTGGTTTTACTGGTTCAGTTCTCTGGCATCTCTGCCAGAAGCTGCTCCTTTGCTTTTAAGCATGACTTTTACTTCATGCCTCTGAAACCCAGAGCCAGAATGCAGTCAAGTCATCAGCTTTTCACTCAAGGACCCATGAAATGCTTCTCTTATTCCAATCATTTGAGCATTTTCATTATTTGAAATTATTCAAAATCAAATTTTAGAGGCTGTAGCCCACCCAGCTGCCTTGGAACAGGCCCTGGGGGTGTGGGGTGCTGAAAAGCTCAAGATGAGGCTGCAGTGTGAGTGCAGCCCAGACAGCAACTGTGTGCTGGGCTGCAGCAAGAGCAGTGTGGGCAGCAGGGCAAGGGAGGGCATTCTGCCCCTTTGCTCTGCCCTTCTCACACCCCAGCTGCAGTCTTGGGTGCAGTTCTGGAGCCCCCAGCACAGGAAGGACATGGAAGTGTTGGAGTGGGTCCAGAGGAGGCCACCAAGATGCTGAGAGGGCTGCAGCAGCTGTGCTGTGAGGACAGGCTGAGAGAGTNTGACAGGTGAAGGTGATGGTGCTCAGAACTTTTTTCTCCCTCCCCTACCACCTTATTATAACTCTCTACAGACTATCCTCAGACACAGGGGGAAGGCTGCATCAAGAGGAGTGTGTCTAGAGAGGGGAGCCTGCCCTTTCACTCTGCTCTGCTGAGACCCCACCTCCAATACCACATCCAGCCCTGGTGTCCCCAGCATAAGGAGGACACAGAGCTGTTGGAGTGAGGCCAGAGGAGGCCACAAAGATGATCCAAGGGCTGGAGCACCCCAGCAAACAGTCCCTCTGCTCTGTTGCCCAACCCAAAGCTTAGAGACAAATGCAGTGCAGCCACAGTAATGCCAGCTGAAAGAAGGTTGCCTGCTAGCACTCCTTTCCAGAAAGCTCTTGTGAAGGGAGTGTGCCAGGTGCTGGCACATCTGAGCATGCTACTGACTGCCATATTCTTGCACAACCTCTCACATGCCTTGATTATGCTTAGCACCCTTTGAGCTGGGCTCTCTACAAGCCCATAGGAAATCCACTGTGCTGGTTGCAAAGAGCTTACCCCATGAATGCTCTAATTCTCCTCCCTGGATTTTCCATAATCAGTTTGTTCCTTGGGGTTTTCTCACATGCACAGTTCCTGTTTGGCTGACCCCCACGCCCCAGGAGAGCATGGGACATAGTGGAGAAGGATTAGATCAGTCACAAGCTTCCAAAATGCCTTTGTGGGTTTAGGCAACCCAGATCCCCAGGGATTGTCCCAAATCCACATGAGTTCCTTTTGGCCTGTCTGCCCTGGGACCTCACATCAGCCACTTTTCTATCTTGTTTTCAGGGCATTGTGTCTGACTGGACCATGGCCCTCATCTCACCTTGGCTTGTCCCTACTGAGGGCTGCAGCACTTCATAGAATTGTACAAAGCACTGGGTTGGAAGGGACCTCCAAAGGCTTGGGTTGGAAGGGACCTCCAAAGGCTTGGGTTGGAAGGGACCTCCAAAGGCTTGGGTTGGAAGGGACCTCCAAAGGCTTGGGTTGGAAGGGATCTCCAAAGGCTTGGGTTGGAAGGGATCTCCAAAGGCTTGGGTTGGAAGGGATCTCCAAAGGCTTGGGTTGGAAGGGATCTCCAAAGGCTTGGGTTGGAAGGGATCTCCAAAGGCTTGGGTTGGAAGGGATCTCCAAAGGCTTGGGTTGGAAGGGATCTCCAAAGGCTTGGGTTGGAAGGGATCTCCAAAGGCTTGGGTTGGAAGGGATCTCCAAAGGCTTGGGTTGGAAGGGATCTCCAAAGGCTTGGGTTGGAAGGGATCTCCAAAGGCTTGGGTTGGAAGGGATCTCCAAAGGCTTGGGTTGGAAGGGATCTCCAAAGGCTTGGGTTGGAAGGGATCTCCAAAGGCTTGGGTTGGAAGGGATCTCCAAAGGCTTGGGTTGGAAGGGATCTCCAAAGGCTTGGGTTGGAAGGGATCTCCAAAGGCTTGGGTTGGAAGGNAGGATGTGAGGGGCTGGAAGGGACCTCCAAAGCTCATCCAGCCCAAGCTCCCTGCACTCAGCAGGGACATCCTGCACTGGAGCTGGTTGCTCAAAGTCTTCTCAATCCTGCCCTTGAATATCTCCAAGAATGGGATCTCAGCCACCTCCCCAGGCAACCTGTTGCAGTGTTCCAGCAGCCTCCTGGTGCAGAACTTGTTCCTCACATCCAATCTCAATCTGCTCTGCTCTCATTTCAAACCTCTGCTCCTTGTCCTATCCTTGCAGGCCTCTGCAAACAGTCCCTCTGCAGCCTTCCTATAGCAGACTCCAGGTTCTGGCAGGCTGCTGTTAGGTCTCCCTGGAGCCTTCTCTTCTGCAGGCTGCACACCCCAAGCTCCCTCAGCCTGTCCTTGCAGCAGAGCTGCTCCAAGCCCCTGAGCATTTTTGTGGCTCTCCTCCAGACCTGCTCCATCATGTCCATGCCCTTCCTGTGCTGAGGGACCCAGAGCTGGATGCAGCACTGCAGGTGAGCTCTGCCCAGAGCAGAGTGGAGTGGCAGAATCCCTTCTCTCCATCAGCAGTTCAAAAGTGCAAAGCCAGAACCAGCCCCACAAGGCTACTTCCTCACCTCCTGCTCTGCCCAGATGAAAACCTTACTGCAAACAAGACTTTGGGAATTTCTCATTGCTTATAGTTTCTATGAGAAGCACCTTTCCAGTTGGAAGCTCCAGGATAGCTGGGAGCAGATGCTGTGTGTCCTCCTCCTTCTCTGCTCAGCTCCAAACCCCTCAGGCTCAGGGTGTGTCACTCCAGACAAATATTTATTCATTCCCTTAAGCAAGTCCGTGGTGAATGTGTATAAAACACAGCCAGGGTGATGTTAAAACTGAAAAGAGCCACATCTATTAATTAAGACTTTCAGGGGAGAGCCTGCTCTCTAATTGCACAGCTCAAACTGCTCATTTTCCTACGGGTGCCAATTATTATTGTTCTCCTCAGTGGCATCTCTGCTGCAGGCTGTGGGGTGATGAAGGAAGGCTGAGTAAATAATGCATATAAGATATTAGTAAATCATTAACAATTAAGGGCTACAGAGGATTTGTACTGAAATAGGGGCTAGCATAATGTTAGTCAGCCTCTGCTCAGCCTGTGGTTCCAGAAGTAGAAAGCTGCACAGCCAACACTTAAACCCAGCAGTCTTCCTCATCAAAGGACCCTTTGGCATTTGGGAGCCTTCAGTTGGTTCCTTGTAGTCATTCATAGCATCACAGAATGGTAAGGTTGGAAGGGACCTCAAGGATCATCCAGTCCCAACCCCCAGGCAGGGACACCTCCCACTAGCACAGCTCACTCAAGGCCTCCTCCAACCTGGCCTTCAACACCTCCAGGGAGGGAGCAGCC
>VWYK01017345.1:5218-19993 GCA_013399775.1 Semnornis frantzii | reverse complement strand
AGCTATGCAGATCTTCCCCATAGCTAGGAAGAATCTGCAGTTACTTGGATGGAAAGTAGGTAGATGGCCTATCTGAAGAACCAGAGCATCTCAATGGAAACATACTTCTGTGAACTGACACGGTAAGAGATCAGTCTGAAGTTGCCATCAGGAGGAATAAATGAAAGGACTCTCTCAGACTCCCAGCGTTTGAACCGAATACATGGATGGAAGCTGACGTCATCCAGAAGCCGCGGGTTCTGTAAGTAGTGGCAAAAGGGTAAGTGAAACCTCATCAGGTATCAGCAGTTTGAACCAGCTACTAGCTACCCACTCTACACAGTGCACATTCTTAAGTACTGAAGATACTTCTTAAGTATCATTCCTAGCCATTATCTGAGGTGTATTACTGAGCTAGGTGGATTTCTAGTCTGGCCTGGTTCCTATGAGTGTATTTTTATGTACAGGCAAAAGCTATTCTAACTACTGACCAATGCAGCAACTTCTACAATGTATGCGTAACACAGGAAGTAGTGACTGCTCTCTTAAAACCGTTTTAACTCTGATGATTAAGAAAAACAAATCCCGAGCAACTAAAATTTCAAAATATATGCTAAAATTACCATGAAAGAAAGAGAAAGATCTGGCATTCCTGAGAGCTTAATACATGAATCAATAACACCCTGGATTTCTGCAAAGACTGTGGAACCTGGAGGGGAAAAAAAAGGACACTTAACATTATTACAAAGGGCCTAATAAATAAGGTGAAGTGCAGCGAGAGGACAGAGATGACATTTGCACAACACTCAAGCACATGCCAAGCGCAGACAGGAAAGGTCATTTCGGTTACCTGTGGCCTGGGTGGCTTGCTAAAATACATGAGCCAGAGCAAACAGCTTGTCCCAGATCAGCTAATCATACTTGTGCCAGCTGTTACACAGGCCTAGTACTGGATGTGCTTGAACAGGTTGCCAGCACTGAGCAAATAAGAAGTTCTGAATATGTAAGCTCTGACCCTTCCTTCATTTAATCCCAGTAGCCTGTCTCCGGAAAACTGGCAAGCTGTGTAGTGGTGCAGAGAAGCTGACACATCAAAACAAAGTAAGTTTGTGCTATAAGGCTCCAGATAACCTTGGCTTTCACAAGCAGGCCCTCTTTAACAGCGTGATTACGTACTCATCTTGACGTTCAGTGTCGATTCATAGCAAACAAACCCCGATGCCCTCAAAAAATCCCAAAGCAAGAACACCGAGCATCTTATACAGGAAAGGCTCATCTCCTTAAACATCCTCTAAGGACACAAAGGAATGAGCAGGCTGCTGGACTAATAAACTCTACAAGAGAAGCTTTTTTTAAAAGACATGTAGAAACTATTGCTGATCTAGTCAAGAAGGGGAAACCGTGAGTTAACACTCTGCCTGACAAGAGGAGATCTTGTAATAGATGAAAGCATTTAACCACATCTCTTTTAAACAAGGTAACATCCCTATTCTAGGTGAGCACTCTTAATGACTTCGTGCTGCTGAAAGCTGGGAAGCAAGATTATAGCATTGCTAGCCCTCATGGGATCAGAGTAGAAATGAGTAGCTATGGCTACTGCAGTGGATCCCCAGCAAGAAATTTAAACAGTCACTGGGCACTGATTTGGCTTGAAATATCTTCAGAAATACAAACATAATCTTGATCACCACTCCTTGGACTATGCACTCCTATTACTTTTGGGAATTCTATTGATCTGGGAGAGTGACATAGCCCTCAGGGTGTTGTGACTGTGACCAACACCTTCCTGTAGTTTCAAGACAGTGAGAATAAGAGCAGCACAATAGCTGTTTATGACTATCCAGGTCAAGGGTGGCCAAAGTGTTTGTTAAATTGGTGTATGGAACCAAACTCATATTGACTACTGCTACAACAGCACCACTGAATTCAGAAATCAGAGACTTGCTCCTGTCTCATACTATCACAAAATGATCTCATGTAGTCTTCAGCTTTGGTAAATGATGGCCCCAGTAATACACAAACCTGCAGGCTCCTGTCCACAGTACAGCAGTTTGGGATAATTTTTTCCTGCTTCTTCTGTAACATTTACACACAAGTTATCAGTTCCTCCTCCTTAGAGTTAAATTTCATATTAAAGATTTTTGAAGGGTTTGAAGAGATCATGTTTTGTTCACAGAAAAGAGTATTATTATGTTTCATGATATCTGGCTCCAGATTATAAACAGGGAAAATAAGACTGTCCAGCTGTTTTGCATCAAGTTTTGTCTTGCTGTCAAAAGAAAGCTAATGAAAACTTGGCCAGATGAGGGCCTACAAACACTACAGTAAATTCCTGATGGGAACAGTGGAAGATAATTTTCTCATCACATTTAAAACCTCCAATATTTTTTTCCATTTATAGCTCTTCAGAGCTAATCAATACACAACCAAGAACATCTAAGTAGAGTATGTATCTTGTGGATGTTCTTGGAACATCTTAGTGCATATTGCTATTTTAAGAAGAAATATATTTGGGCGCATTCCTGTAAATTGTATGTCTCTATTTAAGATGTAAATTCATGCATATAAAACATGCAAATGGGCTGTATTCTCTCTAAACATCAGCAACTAAATGTAAACACATTCAACAAACATTGCAAGGCATTTACCTGATTTGTCTATAATCGCATCAATTTCTTCAATGACATCAAAATAGGCTTCATTGTTTGTGTATTTTACTCCTGCTCTGCGCCAAGGAATGTTGGACAACTGTCCAGTGGGAAGTGTGTCACCTACGTTGCTACTACCTTAAAAACGAAAAGGAAATCAATCAGCAACTAATTGTGAGATAAATGTTTCAACTGCCAAAATTAAGAATCAAATCAAGATTTGACCCCAAAACTGCAGACTGGAACCTGGAAATTCATTCACTAAAATTTCATTCTTTAAGTGCCTTGAATGCACTTTAACCATGTGTATAGACTCAGCGGGTTTTGGACTCCATTTTGCACAGCAAAACACAAGGATCAGGCCAGCAGAGGGTTTGAGTGGGAGGAGATTCTAAGAGCATCCTTAAAAAACTTACTGAACTAATAGCAGATTGTGGGGCTGGGTCCTGCAACAGATGTAACAATTCAAGATGTTACAGCTCCTTGTGAGGGCCTTAACCACTCCTCACCCTTCCTGTGAGTTTTAGCTGGCTGCCTTCAGGATTGATTTACTGACAGGAGCTGTTATGAAGAAAGCTGCGAGAAGGCATAGGGAGGGCTCCTACCTCCTTTGCTTGGGAGCAGTTGTCAGGGTGAAGCACTCTCCCTTGGTACGCATCTGAATGTGGTTGCTTGCAGCAATGTGACAGCCATGCCTACACCCGAGCATGTGCCAAACTACCCAGACTCTGCCCATTGACTCGAATTTCTGCCTTGACCTGTCTCATTGTGATGGACTTCCCTGGCAATCACTAAGATGTAGATGACTGTCATTTGATCCCAAACCTGACTCTGACCTGTTGGCTCAATTTCCGGAGACTGCAAAAGCAATGTCACTGCCCTCTTGCTTGCCTTGCTGTCACCCTTGGCTTCTTAACACCACCCCATGTAAGAAAAGGGCTTCCTGAGCTACTCAGTTATAAAGTAAACTGAATCTTTAAGTAAAAAAAAAATGTACATCACTTCTGGGACTTAGGTGATGCAAGGTGATCCATGACCTTGGAATAACAGTATAGTGGAAACAACTTCCTCTGCTAGTCTCAGGACAGGGCTACAGTTCACACCTGGGTTCTATGGCATGATGTGATAGAGTGTCCTGCCACATGCAACAGCTTCACTGAGAGTCTGGGAGCCAGCAGTCATCATTTCTACACAATCTGCTGGGTAGGCCCTCTCCTAGCAGAAAACTCAAGTTTCCATGTTTTTGAGCTAGTAAAATAACTCCCAGAGGGAAAAAAAAAAAAAAAAATTAAAAAAAAAAATCTCTGAAGTCCAGCCTGGTACTGTAACACATGGGGGAGGAGTTGCAACCATTTCCTCACTTGGACTGCGTTTCTGAAGGACAGCAGTTGTCATTTCCATGTCTTGTGCCACTCAGCAGCCTTGCAGACTGCAGCAGCACTATGCAGGCTGGGCTGGTAGGCCAGGCAGGCAGAAGGGCTCTCACCCTGCTAATTTCTATCTGTTCAGGATTGGGCTGTTAACAATGACAAGATGTAGGCTGCTCTGAGTAGGTGCTTTAGGCTTCTAGGGAATTCTAAGAAGGCTTTAGATAAAACAAGAGGATTTGATGTTGCAACTCTAGGCTTCAGAAGTCTTAATTCCCCTTACAGTAGAGCACCCAGTCTTTTAATGTCATAGATATTTTTATATTTTTCCATAAATGGATTCTACTAACATTCAAAATCACATTGAGAAAACCCCAAGCAACCAAAAAACCCAAACTAAAACTTATGAGATTTATATTCAAAGGTTAAACCATGTGTTACCTCAAAGACCAGCTCCTCCCAGCACCACTGTGTGGCCCTGCAGCTCACCTACTACCCTTCCCTAACACAACATACAGGCCAACATCACCCATAGCTCTGACCACACGTGACACCCAATGACTATGTCCCTTGCACCCGCTTGCCAGACAAGCAGATTCCACTAGCTCAGCTGACTAACATTTGGCTCCCTCACTGCAAGACACAGCCCTTTACAACAGCCTGAAACCAGCTCCAAACATGATGGATGCTGATGGCAGTGGGGGCGGCGAGGAGGCTTGAGGACAGATTGTTTGCTTCCCTTCATGCTACCTGTTCCCAGACAGCAAAGATTTACTAGATACCTGTTATATATGTTTCTATAATGATTTCTTACAAAATGTGTAACCTTCTCTAATACCCTTCAGTTATTCAAAGCTTGGGGCTAGCTCTGTACCAACTCCAGAGCACCTGTCTCCAGTTATGTGCTGGGAACTGCTATTCCTGAGAGACTTCAACAGCTGTGGCTGGACCAGATGGTGTCACTAGGAAGATCAAAGGGGGCAGACATAAACTGAAAATAAGGAGGATGTTGCTTTTATTCAACTCTTAATTGTAAGAATTGTCAGGGCGGTCACCATGACTTTTAGATTTACACCAATATGGTATCACTTTTTGGCTATAAAGCATGATGTGGCTTTGTTTTTAAGCGGCCAGTCACCCCTGAAAATTATTTCTTGTCCTACCTGTGATGGAGTTGACAACGGAGCGCAAAATTGTAGGAGGCTTAATCAGTTCCTTCAGTATGTTAGATTCAGTCGCCAGCGGAAAACCATTGTCTAACATTTCTTCTAGAAGTTCATACACAATAACTACATTGTCCTTAATTGCAGTCTCTGAACATTCACCGAAGTAATCCTAAACAAATCAGAGATTACAAAGCAAAGAAGGTTTATCCCTGTTGAAATGCTTCGCAAAAGTTTGTTGTTTGTTTTGCTTACAGAAACCCTCCCATATGTCAGGAAATTTTAGTCCCTAAGCTGACTAGCTGCTTCTGTAGTCTGACGGCATCATATGTTACGGTTACATTTATAAATTGATTAAAGACAGCATGAACAGTGAAATTAGTACAATCTGGTTTACTAGTATAGATGTGGCATTGTGAATATTAACACACGTTCAGTTAGAGGACTCTTGTAATAAAGAGACTATCTTTTGGCAGTGCTCAGTCTTCACAGAGGCTCCTTTATTTATAGTATCTGTGAAATAGGCTGAAAACTGACCAATGCTTTGCAGCTCTTTCTTTGCTACAGACTGCTTCATGACTGCACACTCCTTTTCATCTATGTAACAGTACAAAAGCTTACAAGAAAAGAACGCAGCATTTACAAAGGGAGATTCAGAGTTTAGTGCATGTACACTGGTAACTGTAAAAGAAATCAATAACCAAAGCATACCTTCTTTTCCTTTGTACTTTATAAACCAGTGCTTGACTTAAATATTGCAATGGGGAAAAGCCACTGAACTGAGGGCTTACTACCTTTCTTTAATAGAAGTTTATATAAAATTATTTCAATTTTAAAATTATTTAATGGTGACAGACCTGGAAAGTATCAGCTACTCGGTGCAGAAATTCAATTACAAAGAGTGGTGGCACTTCTGTCTGTATGACAGACACAAAGAAAATTTTATCCCGATAGATGCTGATGAGGTAGTGATGTGGTGTTGAGATGACAGGAGGCACATTCTCAACATCGATTGCTTTCTCCTGAGCTTCAAAGAAATAATCACACACAGACTGGCTCACGACACTCTTCCAGTGCTTCTCCAAGAATATATCACCAGAGCAGTTTATAAGAAACAGGCTGTGGATCATTTTCTGTTGGAAACATTGAAAGAAGTTAAAATAAACAAAAGCATATGAGGACTCACATTATCTCTTTTTCCAGATTGTCTTCCTTAGAACAGTTTTCTTTATTAACATGCACTGTGAATTTAAGGAAAAAAATCTGCTTTAGTGTTTTACTTTAAATTACATTTTATTTATTTAGAGGAATAATCCACTGTGAAATACTTTGTGGTGAAATATTTTGTGAGTTGCTAATATATATCACAATGTAAGCATGGAACTAGCATTCTTCATTTCCACATTCACCCCTACTTGGTATTTCTAAACCATTTCTTAAAGCAAATTTGATTCTCTATACTTCTATAAAAACTTTATACACATATATATATATATATATATATATATATATATAAATATAACTTCTATATAAAGTTTTCTAAACAGAGTTTGTGTAAGATTTAACACATAACTATGGTTTTGGTTTTTTTTTTCCTCATGATCCATGCAGAGCTGTTCCTGGATAAAGTACACAAAACTAGAAATTTAAATCGGATTTAATGACTAAAATTGCCTCTACTGCTCTTGACACATTAAACTACTGCTCTTGACACATTAAATATGTTTACATAAAATGTTTTACACTTAAAGACTAACTCATCGGTGAAAAGCAGGAGCATGAACTGCAGATAAAGAATTCAACATTTTTATTTTCAAAGATTTACAAATAACACACCTCAGCCACTGATCCTGCATTTTATTCATAGAAGAAGCTTATCTGCCTTTTAAAAAACCTAATTCCCGAACTATTTCTCAACTTTCAATGAGATAGTAAGTAAACTAAGCTGTTGATTCAAATTAAGTGAATAAACTGTTTTCTCCACATCTACAGAAGAGAAAAATGCTATCAAACTTCAGTACTTCTTTAGCCTTTATGAGACAGAAACAACACTTTGGCTGACTTACAGCTTAACTACCCCCTGACAAAAAACAAGGTCCAGGTTTAAATTCAGACGTAGAAAACAAAACAGATTGTAACTTAAGCACTGATTCTTCAAGGCGAAGCTAACCTGGTACTTATATATTCATTCTGTAGTTGAAGGGCTATTTATAATTTTTTTGCCTTTCAGGTGTTGATTTGAGTAAGTCTATGGCTCTGCAATTACCTATACTAGGAATCTGGTTCAGCAATAAACTGACCCAGTGAAAGGAGGCTCTGGTCCCATCAGCTCCTTTGCTAGTGTTGAAGTCTGACACAAACATGAAGATGGCACAGAGGCATCCAGATGTAAATGGACCACTCCAGAGAGATTTAAAGCAGTCCAAACACTGTATGATTAAGTCTCATTCCAAAACACTGGAATAAGCACTTGGCTCCATCCAGAGCAAGCTCTCATTGCCGTGTCTGAATCTAAACTGCAGAGTACTAGGGTGACTTGCCAATGCACTTGTAAAACTGAAAAATTGTATGGCCCTACAGACAAATGTCTTCCAAAGCTCACTAGAGAAGGTGAAAACGTCTGCTAAAGAAGGTAGTTAGCATTCTATTTGCCTCGATCTAAGTCAGCAGATATTGGAAGGGAGCCAAGATCCAGCTTTTCAAATTCTGAATTCCAGCTGCTCCTTCACATGCATGACACCAATGTCCTCATCTTCACCGGAGTCTTGCCAGGTCTTAAGATAACTCCTGCTAAGTGCGCACTGACTGGTGGTACGCACAAGAAGACCTACAGTCAAAGCATGGACAGAAAAATTCAACTAAGCTGATACGATATATAGGAGGAAGTTCTTTTGGAAACTGTCACTGACAATTTGTTTAAAAGCAGAAAAGGAAGCAAAGCTAAAAAAGTGTTATTGCATGTTTCTACTGTATCTCTCTGGGACCAAACTAATCCTTAACTTAGTTTGTTAAAAAAACCCAGTGCTTATAAAGGAGCCTTGACACAATTGCTTTAATCCAGTTCAACTAAACATGTTCTGAATTTAGCCAGTGCTGAACATTAAAACCCTCCAAAATCTGCTGTATAGTCACACAATGGTGACAAGTATAATCAACCACTGAATGTCAGTATTGTTCCACACCAAGGAAGCCCAAACATATGAAGGTGATCAACTATAAAGCTTAAAATAGTTCTCTGTACATTTTAATATGGATACAATAGCATGTTTGTTAACAACTATAAGACCTAATTCCCAGTAAATGCACACAAAGCTACGTAAGAGAGTTTCTGCAGAAGAAGCACTAGGAAGGCTCCATTTTCAGAAGACCTGATCTACAGCCTACTATGGAGAAACTATTCGGGACTGCAGGCAGCTTTGGGTGACACCCCGACAAAGCACATCAGCAAAGTGTGACAATGTTTAGAAGCCCTAGCAGGTTTCCTGCTGTTAATGCTCATACAGATTCTATTGGTCAGAAATGATTGTATCTGTCACAATATATGTTCAACAGACACAGCCATGCAGCAGGTCGAGATAATCACTACCCAAATACAGCACTTTGTTCTACTGCTGTGCTGGTTTATATGCTGTGAAAACAAAACAATGGTGATGTCTACTTCATGCTGAGATGTATAAAAACAAGGACACAAACATAGATAATGCAGAGAGTCTCTCTGGGAACTGGTGTGTCTTATGGCTTTCTGCTGTGTAACTCAACTAATCATTCTGCTTCTAATCTCCCTTGACGATCCTTCAAACTCACCTTGCATGTAAGGCAGACCCTGGGATAAGGTAGAGGGGTGGAAAGAAGGTGGAAGGGTGGTTGGGAGCCCCTCCTGGGGAGGGGAATTGTGTTTCTGTATTACCTTTAACTTGTATATTTCTGTATCTAGCTGTGTATATATATATAAGAGAGAGAGAGAGAGAGAGAGAGAGAGAGAGAGAGTGTAAATATCTGCTTGTATATTGTGCTAAGCTACAAATATAGCTTCATTCCTCAACTTCCGGCTGGCTGAGTTTAGTCTGGGTGATTTTCATGGGGGGGGGCGGGGGGGGCAGGTAACTCCCAAACCATCACAACTGCACTCACAGCAAGCTCCTGCTGCATGTAGCGGCTGTGATAGCAGGGCCTTTTCTTTTGCCACAGGTTGCAATTAGAATGCTAGATCATGACTCCATAAGCAATCGAGAGAGGGCATGGGTAGCCAGAAAGGAGTGTTGGTTCACTGCCCCCTATACTCAACTGCCCCAGGCTGCTCAGGTACTGGCTATGTTCATACAAGTATTTGTGTAGTCTTGTAGTGAATTGGAGTAGCAAATTGATCCAGGGGACTATGTGTGGCAGATTATGGGTTTACACTATCTGCAGAATGCAAGCAGTAAAATCCCACCTACCTGGCTACCTTATGTTCTGGGTAGAAGGCAGGGATGGGAAGATTTCCCATGACAAATTATTCTACTGCCAGCATGAACACTTCCCTTCAAAACCCCTCCTATACACCTTTCCTCCTTTACAAGTTTTAGCAGTACTTTGAGCAGTACTCTCCTTGCAGCTTAAGTACAGAGCAGGAAGACTCATGGGCACAAGCCCTGCCCTGCCAGTCAACAAGCAGCTCAACTGGCACACTTCACAGCACTGACTGTAATAAAGAAGCTCTTACAGCAGTGGGGACATCAGTCTATTACACACAAAAGTAAGAAATTTCATGTACACCACACACCATCAAGCAATTGGCACCAGCCAATTACAGATGGACTTCATGTTAGTTATCTTACAACTGGTATTACTACAAAGACGTCTTACGTAAGGCATTACTTACTGACAATGCTCTTAATACTAAAGATCTCCCTGCTAGTCTGTTTTTCAGTGTCAAACTTCAGACACACAGACATACCTGAATTAATTTCCTAGGACCCCACCCTCTTCAATCTCAGCAGAGCATTAGATTTACAAAGACTAAAAATATTTTAAAAAGCTGAACATAAGAAATCAATCTAGTAACAGTAAGATTCCTCACACCAACAGGTCAGGTTAATACCCGTGGCCCAACAGCAAACCACGTTAAGAGCTGTAGCACTTTGAGGGTAAAGGTCTCGAATCAAAGTTTGTAAGTTAAAAAAAACCAAAACAGTAGCAAAAGCATACCACCAGTGTTCAAGAATTGTGAAAGTACCCGTGAGGCAACATACACACATACCACATTGATCTGGCAGCAGCAAAGTACTTTATGTAGTTTTGTTTTTTTAATTAAATCTGGATTTTGCAATGTTACTTTTTTTTCAGTCTCCTGGAACAGAAGCATCTGAAGTCATGGCAGGCTCACAGGAAAAAAATGGAGCTCGCTGGCAAGAGGGAGATGCTGTGAGCATGGGAAAAAGACTGACTGCACACGCTTGTCCTTAGCTACAATTAAGTACTCCAAAATAATGCAGAAATACTGCTACCAGCTGCTTTGCACAACACTGAGCTGAATTACAGTCAATGCTCTGAAACCCAGAAGTGAGGAATTTATCACTGACCTTTGCAATGCCCTTTAGAGCTAGTAATAATTACTGAAACTGGGTCAAAATGGGACCATCACTGGGAAAGTATTCCACTGCTCCCATGTTCCCTACATTTGACGTAACTACTCTGAAGGGTGGAAGGATAAACTGTCTGATGCTCTGTTACATATTTATGGAAATGAACTTCTAGTGACAAGTGAATGGAAAGTAAATAAATGTCTAAAGCAATCTGGAGAAAGAAATAAGCTAAATAGGCAGCTTTATTTCCATTTTAAAGACAGCATTTTTGTAACAAACAGCAGGTTGGTAGTCTATCTTTTTTTCTATAAATTAAAGATCTGTCAAAAATGCACCACAGATGTATCACAACTAGACCTTTCCTCCCCAACTACCCAGCACTACTCACCATCTCTTAAAAAAGCAAACCTAATGAAGACAAGTCCTATTAAATACTTGAATGACATTTTCCAGACAGCCAGTGTGGCAGCTCTGAACATATGTGTAATTGGCTGGACAAACCTGACACAACATTATAAGCTGTGATTAAAACTGAGGTACCTGGAAGCACCTGATCTTACTAAAATGAGAATGTTCTGCAATGCCACACTTCTTGTAAGGTCCCTATCACTGTTAGCATATCTTACTGCTACTGCTCAAGGGTCATTAATCTTTTTACTTAGAAGATACCCATGCCTCAGGTATCTGCACACTGAAGTAAAGGCATTTTTGCAACCCTTCTTAAGAACTGTTTGGTGTCTCTCTCTGTTCGTTGTCTGTGCAACTACAGCGATGCATATTTTATCAGCAGGATCATCCTTGTTGAAGAGTAAACACTTTGTTTCTCAGATGCTCAGTATACATTTATTTTACTCTCATTTAAAGCACTGTTAGTAACTTTCTGGATTTGTTTTCAAATGGACATAGTCCTTTGACAATACTTGGAAGTCATCCTAAGTCAATGTTTGGTATCCGTAACAAAATTTCCAATTTCTCCTGTGTTTTTACCAATAACAATCTGAGCTTGCACAGAAATTTGTGCAGCATTTCATTTACTGACTGATGAACTTTCCAATAATATATTTACATGGCGCCTCTGCTCAGTTTAGTTCCAGTATAAATCTTACAGTTGCTGGTAAGATAGTTTCATCTCTTCTCTGAAGAACAATACTATATATTGAATAATAGAATAATATTGGATACCAAATAACTGCAGTTCCCTTTGGGGCCTGCAATAGCAGGAAGTTTTGCTGTAAAAGCTGGAAAAAGCAAGAGTTTCTTAAGAAAAAAAAAATTCATTGTTAACACTACATTTTTACATTAAAAAGAAACACTTCTAACACAACTTACATCCAGATCAGACACTTTAGAACTACAAACAGACCATTCAAGAAATTCACTCTCTGAAAGCAGCACTGGATAGAGAGAACCAAATGGACACAGGTGAGGGGATATCTTGTCACTCATTTAGTGTCAATGATTTTCATATGATTTTCAGGAACAGACTAGTAATTAGGCTCATATTCTGGCCAAACCATGGAGAACTCAGAAAAACAGGATGCAGCCATAGGATGTAAAAGCCTCATATCAGTAGTTCTTTGGAAAGGTGTTTTCCACTGTGCTCTCTCAAACCACTGCTCGGGTAAGTCTGATGGACTGGAGTGACAGGCCTACCAGCGTTATACTACTCTTTTTTTACAGACTCTATTTTAAGAGGCACTTGAGGTTCCACAAAGGACAAGCACAATGGCAAAGAAACATGCACTGCTGAAATACTTAGATCAAAGCCAAAAAGCATCACTGGAACCCTGCGGTAAATGACAAGTTTTACTAATGTGTGCGTACTCTGCCGCAACTAGTCAGAACACTGACAACAGAAAGAAATCATGTAACCATTTTCCACTCCCTTCTCGTCCATGAATGCAGAACAGCACTCTAACTCCTCCATTTAAGAATAAAATCAGGGTTGTGAATATTAAGTCTTAANCCTCCATTTAAGAATAAAATCAGTGTTGTGAATATTAAGTCTTAAATAATCTAAGAAGTCCCTGTTATAAAGAAGCCTGTAATGCAGTTATGTTGCAGAAGTACAAAAAAAAAGTTTCCCATGTTAACTAAGCTTTGAAAGCTATATAGGAAGCTCTAGGTTTGAGGGAAATATAAGGGAAATAAGAGGAAGAAACATAACATTTTAAAAAGGTTTAATTTGGTTTCTTCCCATTACTACAGCCACAAAGTACAGCTGGCACCTGGCACCTGCTGTTCAGATCTCTCTACCTCAAGGTAGAATGAATCCTTCATGAATCCTCATGACACTTCTCATGCAGAACTGCTTGCAAGGAGAGTCTTGTCTGAAAGAGTAACTCGGACTTGGCTGGTGCACAGCAGTAAATTTAATTTCTGGGCAAGGACAGCAAGATTAAGCACTAGAGGGCGTGGAGTGGTCTTAAGGTTTGATTCGCCATCTGCAAGGAACATTCAGGTATGTGCACACAGATGGGCAAGGATCTGCTGGCTCCATTTTTTTTTCAAAACCAGGTCTGAATGTGTTTGTGAGTCACCACCCAACACACCACAGAGTAAATCCTAGACATTTACATTGAAACTTTTTTTTTTTTTTTCATAAATGTAATAAATAATAAGTTGCATATAACTCAAATCTGTCAGGAATGTGTTGGGGATTTTATGTTTCAGGTTTTTTTTTTTTTTTTTGTAAAATAGTGATTCCACCAGTTTACCTCTTGCACAAGTAATCTAATTTGCTTGTGCTTTTCTTGTGAAATAGTTTTTCCTTTCACATACTGCAGTTTGCCTCCTATGAACATGAATTTTCATTATTTGAGTATGATCTTTTTTCCTGGTTGCTCGTTTGATTGTTACATTAACACTGAAACTATTCTTCCAGTCTGATCAGAATCTAATAGGTACAAATCATTCATCACACTTAAAAGATGGTCGATGCATTGCAATGCACTGAAACAAAAGAAGCAACACCCTCAACTCAAGCCTGTTAGACACTGTACAGGGTAGCAGTGATATGCCATGCACAGTGATGCATGACAAGATTAATTTCCTGCACAACACTATGCAAATCTGCATTCAGAGATCCTTGCTAATTAAGCGAATACAGCGTGCGCACAACCATCAAACAACAGCCCTTCTCAAGGAAGGTGCAGGTGACCTGGGTGGTATTCATCCTACAGACCCCTCTGCCCCCAGCGGTGTCTCTTTGTTGCAGGTTTTGTATACAACCTGGAACGGCAGTTCATGCATCATACCGCCTGCAGGCCCCGTGCCATGTCCCCTAAAACTAAATGACCTCCTTGTGCACAATCCCTCCTTCTCCTCACTGCTTGTAATTCTCGAGAGTAATACGTGTGGATACTCCGCGGACTGGGGGATGCTGATGAGACTCTGGCCAGAAGGGTGGACAACCGCTTCCTCGCTGCACCTCAGGTCGAGACCCCGCACACCTACAGCTCTAACAGGCAGAAGCTCCGCACCGGAGCCCAGAAAAGCTAAGGTTTTAATTAAACATAGGATTAATGTTGTATTTGAATGGACACCGAAAACCCAAAATAGACACAAGTAAAATGGGCAGCCTCCGATTTACGGGACATTCTCCCGCTCCCGCTTATTACAAGGATGCCGCCCTTGTCTGACTCCAGCCAGCTGAGTACCGGGCCGGGTACAGGCAGCACCTGCCGGGCATGGATTCCACAGAAACCACCAAGGCTCGCCCCATGGCGACAGCCGTCGCTTCCCCCGAACACGAAAACCAACACCCCCTCGCCCCTCGGTGAGGCCCAGGCTCCCCTACGCTCCACGTACCTCCCCCGACCCGGTGCGGCCCGCTCCCGGGGCAGCGGCCAAGATGGCGGCGAGGCCCGGCAGCGTGCGGAGCCGCCCCTCGGCGGAGGCGACCGGTACGCTGCCTGAGCCGAGCGGCGAATAACGGGCACGCTCCCTCCCCCTTTCACCTAGCCCTGCTGCCGAGGCCAGCCGCCCACCGCCCGCCGACGCCCCTCAGTCGAGGGACAGGGATTGTCTCCAAGCGCTAAAAACACCCGGGCGG
>VWYK01017336.1:0-10821 GCA_013399775.1 Semnornis frantzii | reverse complement strand
AGTGCTCTGTCACCCCCACAGTGGAAAAATTCTTCCTCAACATTCTCTGCTGATACAGCAACTTACAGAAATAGATTCTTTTTTTTTTTCTTCAAATTACTCAATTTTAAGTAACACAGAAAAAAAACCCAAAACCACACTCCTATTTAATCCTTTGCCTGAAAATTCTAGATATTCTGGTGAATAAGCTCATTAATCAGTACTGCAGTGAAGGTGAATAGCATAGACCTGTCCAGAGATGATTCCTGACAAAATCCTACCCAGGCAGAAATCTAACAAACCAATATCAACAAAAAGCTGCATTTTTTTAGAAGACTTTGACAAGTTGCTTGTAATTGTGTCTGACTTACTGAAGGAAAGTAAGTCAAGAGGAAAATTCCAATAAAGCTGTGGGTAAGGCAGAGGTTTGTTTGTGTTTGTATGGATTAGCATTCACACATTTCCTGTTACTAGACTTCCTATTAGTGATGTTTAACTTTAACCACATATCCTGGGTTAAGGAATAACTCCTAAAGTCAATTTCCTGATTAGGCTAAGAAAGGTCAAAGGTTAATTTCGCAGCCACACGGTTAAGCTGCCAACAGCTACTGCATAGCCTTGTTTAACATATAAAGTTACTGCAAATATTAGCTAAAGGAGGTGGCATCCTCTGGTGATTACGGAAAAGCGTTGGGAAAAAAATTATCTCAGAGGCTTCTTGACTCTAAACCAAATTTACTCTCTCCACATGCACACACAAAATACACATCGGTGAAGACATCTCTCAGCTAGGGTGAGGCCAACCTGACAGCTACAAACCTGCACAGCCTTTTATACATGACTGAGTGACCACTGCCACAGCCTAACTTACATCTGAGAAACTTCCCACTGTACTTCATAGAATCATAGAATCAACCAGGTTGGAAGAGATCCAGTCCAGCCTAGCACCCAGCCCCAGCCAACCAACCAGACCATGGCACTAAGTGCCCCATCCAGGCTTTGTTTCAACACCTCCAGGGATGGGGACTCCAGCACCTCCCGGGGCAGCCCATTCCAATGCCAATCACTCTCTCGGCCAACAACTTCCTCCTAACATCCAGCCTAGACCTCTCCTGGCACAGCTTGAGGCTGTGTCCCCTCATTCTGTTGCTGGTTGCCTGGCAGAAGAGCCCAACCCCACCTGGCTACACCCTCCCTTCAGGTAGCTGTAGACAGCAATGAGGTCTGCCCTGAGCCTCCTCTTCTGCAAGCTAAACACCTCCAGCTCCCTCAGCCTCTCCTCATAGGGCTTCTGCTCTTCCTACTACAGACTATTCATTCACTTTCTACAGGTCTTCAAGAAGAAATAAGGATGGATGCTAATATTAGAATCCACATACTTAAATGTCTTGAACAAGAAGCACAGGAATTTCTGCTTCCTTAGAAAAAATGTTGATGGATGATGAATTCACAACAGCACTGCAGCAGGCACTCCTGTTGTACCAAATCAGCAGGAATTAATGGCTCAGCATTTCATAGAATCAAAGAATGTCAGGGCCTGCAAGGGACCTCCAAAGCTCATCTGGTCCAGCCCTCAGCCAGAGCAGGATCACCCAGAGCAGATCACACAGGAATGCATCCAGATGGTTCTTGAATACCTTCAGAGAGGAAGACTCCAACTTCCCTGGATGACCTGTTCCAGTGCTCTGTCATTCTCACAGTGAAAAAAAAAAAAAAAAAATAAAATCTTCCTCAGGAAGTTCCTCATGGAACCTCCTATGCCTCAACTTCCATCCACAGCCCCTTGTCACTGGTATCACCCAGCAGAGCCTGGCTCCATCCTCCTGGCACTCACTCCTTACATACTTAAAAACACTAATGAGGTCACCCCTCAGTCTCTTCCTCTCCCAGCAGCACAGCCCCAGCTCCCTCAGGCTCTCCTCATAAGGAAGATGTTCAACTTCCTTCATCATTTTTGTGGCTCTGTGCTGGACTCTCTCAAGCAGCTCCACTTAAATACTGAAGCGAACAATCCTCTGCTCAAACACTGAGATGGAACAAAAAGCACCTGAAAAAGTTTCTGGGGCTTCTGTCTGGAGGGACACTTGTTTTCAACAATAAAATCTTTCCTTTTCTTAAAAGAAAATGGCAACAGGAGTGACTGCAACATATTGGTGTGTCTCCCAAACAGTGCTGACATGTGGAGTTGGAGCTGATAACCTGAACTTGTTCACACTGCACAGCATTCTCCCTCTCTGGGAAATTCTCATTTACAGATTACTTTACCCCAATTTAGCTTTAGTAACCCAGCCAGCACAGAAGATGACAGTCAAAATAATGCAGTCTAATATTGCTTTTTTTTTTTAAGATCTGTGAGACAGACACGGGGGGAGGAAATTTATGTTTGGTTACCTCATTATATCTATTGCAGACTAAAATAGAGGGCTGACAAGTAATTAAGTAAATTGGGTTGCAAGTCGTCATTTTAAAAGAGAAACTTGCTTAAACTTTTACCAAAGAAGACCTAATATTGCTAATAAAACCACAACTCCTTTGGGATGCATTCTCTGTTCCTCTCTCTCTCATGTTAGCACTTGTGCTTACATCAGGGTGGCAGCATTTTATACTTGTTTTGCACAGCGAAGGCCTCTAGATAAGATGCAAGATAGCAGAGACAATCAGTCACCAGTCTTCACTCAGGATTTCCTGACTGCATGTGAACAATAACAAAATCCACTCTTTTTTTTTTTTAATGAAAACTAATGCAAGTGACTATTTAGAGAGAAAATCTGCTTCTTGCACTTAGGACTGGTTAAAACCTGGTCACAGGGAACTGGCTCCATTTGCACATTCAGGCTGTTTGCAAGTCAGGCATAATTTCTGTGAACTATTCATAGCCATTTAGCATTGACTGCTTATAAACAAAGCAAATATAAGTGGGTGCACATGAGCTGTGCTTTATCCACTTGTGGGCTTAGCATTTGGAATTCGCTTTTCCAGTCATCTGACTGGTTCTACCAGTCAGACAGTACCACTTCTGTTCCAGGAGTTCTGAAGCTTTGTAAACAGGCATAGGCCCTGAAAAACATGTTCCATCATCCAAGAAAAACAGTGAAGATTACCTAAGAAGCAGCAGTTCTGGACAGAAAGCAAAAAAAACTCTTCTTTTGCTTATGAATGGTGGGACTCTCCATCATAGAATGGTAAGGTTGGAAGGGACCTCAAGGATCGTCTAGTTCCAACCCCCTGCCATAGGTCCCACCAGCACAGGTCACTCAAGGCCTCCTCCAACCTGGCCTTCAACACCTCCAGGGAGGGAGCAGCCACAACCTCCCTGGGCAACCTGTGCCAGTGTCTCACCACCCTCACTGCAAACTTCCTCCTAACATCCACTTTCAATCTCCCCTCTGACACTTCAAACCCATTCCCCTTGTCCTGTCATTGCAAGACCCTGTCAATAGTCCCTCCCCAGCCTTCCTGTAGCCCCCTTCAGATCCTGGAACGCCACTCTAAGGTCTCCTGGAGGCCTTCTCTCCTCTAGG
Source organism: Semnornis frantzii (assembly GCA_013399775.1). Classification (NCBI taxonomy): domain Eukaryota; kingdom Metazoa; phylum Chordata; class Aves; order Piciformes; family Ramphastidae; genus Semnornis; species Semnornis frantzii. The sequence continues at coordinate 7,321 of VWYK01017336.1, read as the reverse complement.
CTGAAGAGCCCCAACTCTTGTAGCCTGTCATCATCATTATCTCCTGCAGAAAGCCATACTGCACACTTCTAACACTGATGGAAACATCAGCGCCCTTGCTTTAAATAACAGCAAAGCAACTAAAGCATTTAGTCAGATCCTGGGAGACTTGGGTAATATTTCACCTGAGAAATAAAAGGTGTTCACCTCCTGTTTTCAAAGACAATGCCCTAACCACTGAGTTAAAGCTTGATCAAAGTGCTCCTGTGCTGCACTGAACACAGACCAATACATGAACATCTACAGAATGCACCTAGAAGAAAGAGTCTGATTTTAGTTTCCCATTTGGAGATGAAGGGAGAAATCCTGCCAACTAGTCAGTATTTCCTAAAATACACATTAACTATATTCCTCATTAATCACTCTCTATTTCTTCCAAGCTAATACCACAGCAACTCCAAGGAAGTCACAACACACTTCCAGTAGCACAGCTGATAGCAAAACTTGGCTCAATATCCTCAAACATAAATGGATATTTTATCTGTTTAGTGCATGCTGTCTCTTTTATTGAAACCAAAACAGTGAAACAAAAGTCATCCTGAAGAGACCAAAAGAAACTTAAATATGTGGGGTTTTTTTCCTAGGCATCTGAATATTTTATGATCTATGGTTTCCATAGTGCTTATTTACTTTGTTCAACATTTTGAGTTGTCAGAATAGGCAATAGACAGAGCAACAACAGAAGGAACAGAGCCAGTGAGACAGTTGTATCTTCCATTAGGACACACACATCAGAACACATCCACTACCTTCATTTGGCCCAAGCTTAAACTTAAAGACTGCAACAATCCCAGAAAGCATTGAACACATAATCTGAAAATTAATTCTGGTTTTATTACAGCATAGAAAATCCTCAGTAAATATAAGCATAGAAAGAGAGGCCAAATCAGCTATGCTTAGAAAACAGTGTTTCTTCAATACCATCAGTTTATCAAATCAACAAATTCCCTACTAATATCTACAACGATTTTATACAATGAGCTATGTCCATAGAATCATAGAGTTGTAGAATTATAGTCATAAAATCATAGAGTCATAGAATCAAGTAGGTTGGAAGAGAGCTCCAAGCTCACCCAGTCCAACCTAGCACCTAGCCCTAGCCAATCAACCAGACCATGGCACTAAGTGCCCCAGCCAGGCTTTGCTTCAACACCTCCAGGGACTGCAATTCCACCACCTCCATGGGCAGCCCATTCCAATGCCAATCACTCTCTCTGCCAACAACTTCCTCTTAATATCAAGTCACTTGTTTGTAAAAACAGTTTCAGGGAAGGTTAAAGCTATCAGAGACTTCTTAAGATTCCATATTATTATAACTTACTCCATTCACAATTCTTTCTTAACCAAAATTAAACTCCTCTTTGCAGGTAGCATTTTGGTACTGGTTTTAAATTCACTTCCTTCTTTTGGGTAATGACAGAATAGGAAATATCAAAGCCTGCCTCTGTTCCAAATTCTGTGTTGTCTTCCAGTGAAAAGCAAACAGAAATATTTATATTACTTAATTGCCTCCAAGGCTCTACCTAAACTCTTCCTTCAGTCACACTCCCTGCTTCCAGTGAACCTCAACAACCAGGCAAACTGAAAGCTTTCTTTGTTTTCCTGGTCTGTGGTACCTGAATGATGCCAAACAAAACTGACTTAATTCAGAGTTTTTAGGGAAAGGATTTCTTTCTCTGACTCCCCCTGACTGATACCAAATAAAGAAAGAAAAAGAAAAAAATAATGGGAAAAAAAAAAAGTTTATTTCCCCTTCTCAGTATTACCAACAGAAACAACAAAAATATCTCCTCCCTGATGTGACAATTTACACACACTCAGTTGCATCTATTTTTTTTCCCCTCATAATTATTATCCATCTACATAAAGGTGTTACCCCTTAGGATCTAAAGTGGTTTTACATGGAATCCTTGTAATGCAGCATCTCATAACCATAATATAGGCTAAAATGTGCTACCTAAATTGCTGTGGTTTCCAAATCTAGGAACATGTATTTCCTCAAGCAATCCAGCTCCTCCTTTTACTACAAAGTAAACCCATTAGGAAGACCATGTAGTTGAGCAATTAATTACACACTTAATAATATTTTACAGTTTTCTAAAGACTTTAAAGTTCTTTCCAAACATTATGATGCCACCATTCCTCACACAGACTAAGAAGGGAACTACTCCAAAAGCAAATTATCTTTAGGTTCTGGGAAAATTTGGGTTCTGATTCAACTTTTTTTTCTTTCCTAACAACTCAGCAAAATGCTTTTGACTGTATACATTTTACATAATAGGAAATAAAAACACAGAAATCAAGCAACTTCACTTAACAGAATTGTAGAAAAAAAAAATTTTGCTTTGTCTCATAGAAATGAAGATCTGCAAAGGTGCAAAAGGTGGTCAGCCACATGACCACTATGGAAAGCCTCAGAGCTGGATCCTGCCTCACATTTTCCTTCTGTAAATCTTCCTCTCACCATGTTGCAGCATCATGAGAACATAAAGAAGGAATAACTATTGCTCTGAGTTTCACATTTATTATATAACTAATGTCACAATCACATCGAGGTGAGACATAAGAGGGTGTAGTCATAATAATCAAAAGTATTAAACATCTCAAGTGTACCACTGACCTGAGAAAGGCTTCAGCAGCTAATCAAACCACATCGTTTGCAAAGGCATCTGCAAACAAACCTGTGTCAAATTCATCCAAATTAAGGGTTCAAGTTACAAACAAGGCAAGGACAAAGACTGGTTCTGACATACCTGAGTTAAGATTTTTCAAACACTAGGCTACTATTGGTGATTCAGAGGTACTGCTTCAGAGAGTGCTAGCTGTCCAGTGAACATTTAATAAAGCCAGGTGCAAATTTCAAAGCTCAATGTGTGTTTCTCAACTCTGCATAGCAATCCTCAGTTTGGTTGTTGGAACTGTGTCAAATCAAATTTTTACTAGGCTTGAAAAAAACCTGCATATATTCATGGTTTCCGCAGACCAGTCAAGAGCTTGAAATATTGGTCTTGACTATCCAGTCAAGACCAATTCTTTCCACAGGAAAGTAATTCTCAGAGGAAATTATTTGTCACGCTACTTCCAATCTGAAGATCTAAACACAGTCTTTCCCCTAGCCTTTGGCACAACCCATAATAATTGGACCATAGGAGAGAGCAACAAAGAAGTGGATCCATAAGATGCATGCCAAACATCACTACCAGCTCAGACATTTGCTTTCTCACCTTTTCCCCCCATCAGGAATAATCAGTAGCTGAAGTACTAACTGACAAGTCACACCCGTTGGCTGATGGAGGAGCCGGGCAGGATGACACATTCTGCTGATCACTTGGAGCTATTGGTTGTTATAGGCTATTCACTTGCAATACACAGCCCTGTTTGAATTTCAGATGAGCAGATGGCCAGATGGATTAGCCTGTAAAATTAATATTCCAACCAATACGCAGCAGGACTTTGCATGGGTACTGACTGCTTCAAAATCAGTTCAGTGGATTTTATTTTTCAGGCCTGGCTTCTTATGCCCTCCACAAACGCTGAAACCCGCACCGGCAAAAGGCAGTTCTGGAATGCTTTGGTATTTTGGTGATGCTGCTTCCCTGACTGTCTCTTTTCACAAGGGTAGCAGCACTCATTTTCAGTGCACAGCTGGCAGAAAGCTCCAAATTCATTTATGGATCTTACATGTCAATATTTGTATATGCCTGTTGGATAGCAAGATGCACAGTCATAGACAACAGGTTTTAACAACAGTCTTGAAATCATTCCCCAACAGACTTCTCTGCTTTAAGACCAATTCGTGTCCTCCTCCTACCTAGCCCCCAAAGAACCATGTACAGCTACCTGGCAGATATCACCCAAGGCTCCCAAACTGGCATGGACACAAACATAGGCAAGCTGAAACAGAAAGGAGCGACCCACTTGCTAGTGCTGATAGTGACAGGCTGTAGTTAGCACCCATAGCCTTGGAGAAGGTAGCAAGTTCCAGATACTAAAAACTGCAAATGCAAACCATATCCTGCACCTTTCTGAAGAGCTGACCTCAATTGCAATCAGTCTGCACTGGCCTCTGACCCACTGCAGATGAGCATAATATAAGTCTTGAGGGAACCTGCTGTATTTTAGCACTGCCAGCTTGATTACTATTGATTATCCCCTTGCCTCCATGGTAATTTCCTTTTCACAGTAGCATTTCTGCCTGACTACTTCTGGGATTTGGGTTTGCCATTCTTTTCCTGTTCTTCTTTTTATTCCCTCGCATCCCAGACTGGTTCCAAGAAATATATTTTGAATACTGCTTTGGGCAGAGCAAGGCAGGTAATAGGGAAGGGCTCAGCTGTAACCATAGCAGGAACTTATTAAAAGAACCTTCATTGTTCCGGGGTAACCAAGAAGGTATCTCTGTTTGAAAAATCAGGTAAACCCTCTTCAGATACTGGAAGGCTACTCTAAGGTCTCCTGGAAGCCTTCTCCTCTCCAGGCTGCAGAGCCCCAACTCTCTCAGCCTCTCCTCACAGCAGAGCTGCTGCAGCCCTCTCAGCATCTTGGTGGCCTCCTCTGGACCCATTCCAACAGTTCCATGTCCTTCCTGTGCTGCGGCTGCCAGAACTGCACACAGGACTGCAGCTGGGGTCTGAGGAGAGCGGAGCAAAGGGGCAGAATCCCCTCCCTTGGCCTGCTGCCCACACTGCTCTTGCTGCAGCCCAGCACACAGTTGCTGTCTGGGCTGCACTCACACTGCAGCCTCATCTTCAGCTTTTCAGCACCTCAGAGCCCCAGGTCCTTTTCCTCAGGGCTGCTCTCAGCTATTCACCATCCAGCTGGAGTTGTGCTTGGGATAATCACTAAAAACAAATAATATATGAGACATTAGAATACTCTCATAGAGTTATAACCTTCCCAGATAATGCAAGGACTGAAAGGATCCAGGTTAAATCGCTATATGGCAGAAAACCAAGTTTAGAGTTGACTCTCCAATATGATGACCCAGTGGAGCGGGTCAGTTACAATGAGGTTGGGGCCTCCAAGTGGCAGATGAGGCCTGTTGCTTAGCAGCCACACACAGAAACAAAGGCGTTTGCAGACAAAATAAACGACATTACAGCAGGTAAATCTTTCGCGGTAATTACCAAATGGAAATGAGAACTGAAGTGATTATTGCAGAACAACCCAACACCTTTGTTTCCTGCAGATCTTTTAAGCACATAAATGGCAATTGGGGATTTCTTGGTAGCCATGTGAGAAGACTTCATATCTTAAAAATAATGAGTGCAGTGATTCGGAAAAATTATATGCTGGGAAGTCTTTAAAATGGAGACCAAAGTTTTCAAGCTTCTGTCAGCTGTTACAGTCATATTTACATTAAACAACTAGAATTTCTCTCACAGACAGCCCACACAACTGTTGCCAAACTGCAGAGAATTTGTGTGTTTTCTAGCAGCCTCATGCTCATGCAATTGTGGAATCACAGAATCACGGAATCATCGAATCACAGAATCACAGAACCAGTCAGGGTTGGAAGGAAGCACAAGGATCATCCAGTTCCAAACCCCCTGCCATAGGCCACCCTACCCTAGATCAGGCTGGCCGGAGCTTCATCCAGCCTGGCCTTAAACACCTCCAGGGATGAGGCTTCCACTACCTCCCTGGGCAACCCCTTCCAGGCTCGCACCATTCTCATGCTGAAGAACTTCTTCCTACCATCCAATCTGACTCTCCCCACCTCCAGCTTTGCTCCACTCATCTGGAACAGACCTACAAAACAACAGAGCAGCACAGACTTTGTGGGAGGTTTTAATAATTCGATATTGATTCTGTCAAGCCTTATTTCTGCCTCTGCTGCCACAAATGCATTCCCTAACCCCCAAGCTCTCAGGCCAAAACCTATGCGTGCCACTTGCCCTTGCACGCCTCGGTGCCATGCGGCAGCCTGCAGCTCTCGCAGGACTCACCTCCTGTATGGGAAACAAGGAAATGCCAAAGCTGCTCTTGCGTGTCGCAGCTGTGCGGCTCTGAGGCGCAGGTATCCCGCTCAGAAAGCAGCACTCAGCCTCACCGAGCAAACAGAAAGGGCCAAATTCTGCCCTCAGTTACCCCGGGGCATTCCACCATCAGGAGGAATCTGCATGTGAATAACCTGCAGCAGAAATGCGTTTCCAGACACTTGAGCTTAAAGACCAGGGGGAAAAAAAAAAAAAAAAAAAAAGATGCGGGTGTGAATTCTGTCGAGCTGTATTTTCATTGAGGGGGGTTGGAGGTGTGGTGTGTTGTGGCATGAGGGTTTTTCGCCCTCAGAGTTGATCCACAGGGCATTGTCATTATGGTGCTGTCTCACCTTTCAGCTGATAGACTTCCTGCTGCAGAGACATTATTATTTAACCGGATCCACTCATCCTGCCACTGATTTGTTTTACTTTTGTTCCTGGCAGAGAACAGCAACTCTAGGTAATGTTTCTTTTCTGAAGGACTTAGCCAAATAAGAACACTTTAGTAAATTAACCCCATGTAGTTCACTCAGCAAACACGGGATCTCCTGAAAGGATTTATAAAACGAAATCACTTCAGAGTTTCCAGGCAATCTTTGTTTTTCTTTCGTTTTGTCTGATACAAGCTTAAGAACAGGCTCAGGAAACAAACGTGAATGTTTAATTCCTCATCAAATAGGACCTGTAAACACAGCGTGAGGGAATCAAAGGAAAAGGAGGGGGTTTAATAACCCATATAGATGAAGACATGCCAACTCTTGCTTCTGGAGCACTATTAGCAATGTCTCTGCTAGAGTCTGGGTTTAATTACATCCATCATTGCCAGCAAAGGTTACCCTTTAGCAATTGGAACCCCTCTGGAAATTCAGATCTTCAGTTTACCCACAACCAAATTTTGAATTTCGCCTCCATGTATACACACACACACACACACACACATATATATATGTGTGTGCATACAAATAAACATACAAATATTTATGTGTGTATACAAATATACATACAAATATACAAACAAATATATGTGTGTGTACAAATATACATGGAAATATGTGTGTGTACAAATATACATGGAAATATACAAACAAATATGTGTGTGTGTACAAATAAACATGGAAATATGTGTGTACAAATATACAAACAAATATATGTGTGTATACAAATATACATACAAATATGCATATGCACAAATATACATACAAATATAGAAACAAATGTGTGTGTATACAAATATATATTTATATTAATTGAATATATAATATTTACTGTTATATATTGGATTATATATGTTATATATTATA
>VWYK01017333.1:7012-19425 GCA_013399775.1 Semnornis frantzii | reverse complement strand
TACCATTCTGTGATTCTAATTTTAGAGATGTCTTTCTCCCCCTGGCTACTCTATTTACTTTTTTCTGTAGTGCAGCTGACACTGCCTGTAGCAGAGAGTAAAAAAATGCCAAAGATGACCAGTTCTGGTTTCCTTGACATAAAATTCAGGAAAACATTTTAGTAAAGCACACAAGGATCTAACTGGATGTGAGATCTCACACTGCAGTCCCTGCCTAAAACACAAAAGAGAAGAATTTCTGTCAATTTTATCTATTACATGACCTTAGTGTTCTTCCAACCTAAAAATAAGAACTGAGTAAGAATCAAATCTACTACAGAGCTGAGCCAGTAAGAAGGGAGCTGTTGTGCCTTCTTCAGCAGTTCAGGGATGGGCCTCCTGATTTTCTCATAGGGATGCAGAAGACCTTCAGTGCTTTAAGGGTTCATGGACAGAGACTCTACTGCAACTCATCAAAGCTCTCTCCTTAAAGCATGAGAAACAGTTGTGAAGGATGATGACAAACAGCATTTACCCATCAGACATTAAAGAGGACACGGATGTGACTCAAGCTGGAAACATCTCTTTTTTTGCAGAGGATAGCAAGAAGCAGAGGATTATGTGGTGTTCTTACCAAAGACAACTTGTTCACCCTTAAACAATCCAGCAAAACAAGAGTTTTCTAATCAAAGCTGCTACTGTAATGAGTCCTCTAAACCATAACACATTTCTTTTTCAAAAGCAGCTAATTAATCTACTAATCCTGTGAGCAGCTATCACTAACTTCATTCCTTCAGAATAAATTAAAACACACAACAGAACCAGAGACTCTTCCTCCCCAAATAATACTGAAACTCCCAGGTCTTAGCTTTTGGTGGTTGTTTTTGTTATCTAACTATTGGTTTTATCTATCTATCTATCTANATATATATATATATACACACACATAAGACACCATTATTATTAAATAATAAGGTTGGTACCTAGTGGAAAAAATGTTTCAGATAAGAGAATACTTACAGAATGTTGAAGCAAAACAATGTGACTTTGTCACATTCCTGCTATAAATAAGATGGCAAATCTCACCATCTTCCAAACATGACTGTCAATTTGTTCCTGTCACTTTCCCAATGAAAAATCCATGCCCTCCCTGACAAATCTTGCTGTCAAACCAGACTCTTGTCAAATTGGCTTCTTTGCCAAATCTCACAATCTTTGGTGTCTCACTGGACTCGTATCTATTACAATTGCAGACATGGGATTGCTTTTTTTCCCTCCTCCTTGGGGGTTTCTTGCACACAGCCAGGACTTAAATCATCATGTAACTCTCCTGTCAGCTTGTCACTTAGGAGTACAAAGGGCAGCTCTGCCTGACAAGTGTGTTAGAGGTGTTCAAAATGTAATGAACAAGACAACAAAACAGGAACCAAGAGAATATGAATAATTTCCTGGGGGGTAATAACAACAATAACAATAATAACAGCAGTAATAACAATAGTAATAGCAACAATAATGATAATAACAATAATGATGACAACAACAGCAACTCGAAGTTGAAGCATCACTAACATTGTGGTAACCATGTAAAAGAGATGTTTGCTGTGAAGCCAGACATACTTATCTGCATTATATAACATTAATGAGGCTCCCTGCTGTTTCTGAATTAACTTCAAGTGCTCTCAGCCTGGTATTTGTTTATAAAAAGTGTAATGTTATAGTATTTTGATCTCCTTTCCTGGGGTTTTTAGTATTTCCCTTGTTAATGCACTTAGCTTTATTGAAAAAGAAGTCCCAGGCAGTTGTACCAGGATCTTACCTAAACCTGCTGCCAATTTCAGGCTGTGTCATTAAATGAATCCATGCTAGAGTTTGATGTTTGTAGCTCTGTGATGTTATATAATGTTATCCCCCCAAAGCCCAGTGACTGATTGTGCTACAATAAAGCCCTGGCCAGATTAGATGCCTGAAAGAGGGACCAGGAGGTTTAATTGAGATACAGTCAGACTGATGGAAGCAGCAGCAAGGGCTTACCATGACACAGTCACAGAGCTTGCACTCAGGGAGTGCATTATGCTCCTGAAGTGTAGTGTAACATATTAAAGCCCTTCTAATTCTGCAGCAGAGGCTTGGAAGATAGCACTCTCTGTATGGAAGATATAATTAATCTGATTTATAGATTTATGGATGAAGGAAGTGCAGCACAGCAAGTGCCTTGGCCAGCTCTTCTGTTCCACACGAAACAAATAATCCCCAAGATCAGCTTTTTCAAAAACCTGGCACAACTTGGCTACCCAGACCTTAGATGGGTTCCTGATGTTGGGAGGTGTCTAAGGAGTCAGCTGATTCTGCTGTGAGGGAAAAGGTTTTGGATGAGAGGAGCAGGACAGATGGGAAGAAGGGAAGTTGTGCAGGCACAGCCACATACTGCAGCTCTGCAGCCCTCTTCCCTGCCACCTTCTGCACATCAAACTGAATGTGGTTAGCCCCAGGTATCTGAGTGCTCTAGGTGTGTGTATCCCAAAGAGCAGAGCTGGGTTGATAGCCTTCCTTTAATCTATATTGTCAGGAAGAGTTCTGACATCCCCAAGCTGTTGATAAACACCACAAATCACCAGGAGCCATAAACTGTGCCAGAAATCTCTGCATTCCACATACCCACGACTCCTCTGATCAGAAAGAAAAACAGAAACAAGAGTAAAAACACCACCCTGGATAACATTCAAGACCTCTTCCCAAGTCTGAGCTCCTGCTTAGCTACAACTCTATTAAAAAAGAGACTGTAAAGACCTTCCAGATTTAAATGGTGGCACTGGAGCGTGTTGGAGAAGCAGAAAGGCAAAACAAACCCAACCAGTAATTGAGATGTTTGCTATCACAGACTGACTGAGTGGCCACCACCAGCCACCTTTCCTGTGAGGGCCAAGGGGCGGAACTGGGGATTTCAGGTCTAAATGCATACAAAAGGAATATTCAAACCACTCCAACTTTCTGGACAGGTGATTTCATGGAAAAAAAAAAATAATCTTGAATCACCTACTGCTCTGAGGAGACTGACTTCACACTCTCATCCATATTCAGTGCCTAGATGTCTCTAAATCAGCTAATCAAAACACCTGACTAATTGAGTGCTGATTGCCTGCTGCAGTAGGGTGAGTCAGCTCTCCCAGACCTGGTTGGTGTCATTTCAAGAACTGATGATCTCTAGTTTTTAGAGCTGACTTTTCCCACCCAACTGCATTATCTCCAGTGACAGAGCATTGCATTGTACTGGGATTGGAAGAAGCTGACTGCTGCTGTCAGAGTTCTTTCTGGCTGTTTTAGGCACCTCTGAGAAACCTCACACACATGTCTCTCCATTCCAGTCACCAGACAGGCCACGATTCGGGCTCCAGCTAGGACATCTTGCTGAAAGCCTTGATGGGTCAGCAGGTGGAATAAAAGCTTTGGGCTCTGATAATGCAATCTGTTTCCAGGGAAAACTGGTGGTGATGTTGGGAAAAGCTTTCTGTTTGAGGAGGAGCTGGAAACAAGAGGAAGGACAGCCCCAGGTTCTCTGTCGTATTAATGCAACAAGAGGAAGTTTCTTAACCCCAGGATTCTTTTTTGTTGCTTTCCCAAACTTTGCTTTGAATTTTACTGGTTTCCTATTACAACAAAGATGCCCCCCCAGGCCCCTCTCTGCCTGGCTGCTCTCAGCCACTCTGTCCCCAGCCTGTAGCACTGCTTGGGGTTGTTGTGGCCAAAGTGTAACACCCTGCACTTAGCCTTGTTCAATCTCATCCCACTGGCCTCTGCCCACCCATGCAGCCTGCCCAGGTCCCTCTGCAGAGCCCTCCTGCCCTCTAACAGATCCACTCCTGCTCCTAACTTGGTGTTGCCTGCAAACTTACTGATGCTGGACTCAAAACCCTGCTCCAGATCATCAATAAAGATATTGAACAGGGCTGTGCCCAGCACTGATCCCTGGGGCACACCACTTGGTTGGTTGGTTTTGGTGTTTGTTGGGGTTTTTTTTGTTTGCTTCTCTTGTTTTCTTGGAGTTTTGTTTGTTTGTTTGATCTTTTCCATTTTAATGCAGAAAATACCTGAAAACATTTCAATGAACATCAATGTTTTTGGTAAAGTTTTTATGCCAATAACAAGTTGTAATGGAAAATTCCAATTTCAACACATACCCAAAGAAAAAGAACTCATCTGACGTGGGCCCAAGGAATCATCTTTATTTCTATGGTGTTTCTAAACTGTTTAATCAAGGTGACAGGTTGGGGGAAGAACATTGGAGAGCAATAGCTGAGGGTGCCTAAGGATGCAGGGCAATGGCAGGTTTAAAAAAAATCAGATGATGTTAATGAAATATTCTGCAGATAAAGCTGAAAGGGAGAGGTGGAATGGGAGGCTGTTACCTGTTGATTTCAACTCTGTTCTCCTGCTGTCAGACTCTAGGAAGGAATTAAAGGCTGCTGTCACTTGGCAGCAAGGAGTTTCCTCGTAGAGCTATTGTTTTGGCTAAATTTAAGATCCATAAAGATGATGAACTGCTCTCACCACCCTGGAAACTGAGATTGGTTGTGGATCAAGACTGTTGAACTTACAAATTCAAAGCAGAGAAGCTTAATGCTTCTTGACATTGCTATCACTCAACTTCCCTAACTTAAAGGGCACTGCAGTATCTACAGCCACTGAAACACAACTCCAGAGACTTCCAAAAGTCATAAGCAGAGAGTGGTTGTTTTCTGCTGGGAATATTTAGGCACAGAAAAGAGCATGTCCATGTCCTGTGGTGTATGGCTTATGGGAGTACATGTGAAAAAATAACACTGATCCTTGCCCCAGAGTCACACAGTCACAGAGTTAGGCAGGTTGGAAAAGACCTCTAAGATCAAGTCCAACCTATCACCTAACCCTTAACTAACTCACGGCACTAAGTGCCTCATGCAGCCTCCTCTCAGACACCTCCAGGGATGGGGACTCCACCACCTCCCCAGGCAGCCCATCCCAATGCCAATCACTCTTGCTGTGAAGAACTTCTTCCCGACACCCAGCCTGAACCTGCCCTGGTGCAGTCTGAGGCTGAGTCCTCTTGTTCTGTCACTGGCTGTTTGTATTTGCTCAAGCCAAGGACCAAAATCTTTGTCATGCCTAGCAAAATTTTAGGAGAAGGTCCAGACAGGAGGAGGCCCCTAGAGAAAGCCTGGAATCTGTAACAGAAAGGTTACCTTTCCAAGTTTCAGAATTGAAACAAACCAAACAAGATGTCTGTGATAAAAGCAGTGGCTTTGCCTACTCCACCTTTCGAGGCAGAACTGCTTTGTCACACAGCCACTTTGGTACACCAATAAGTGGATGAAAGAGAGAAATTTTGAGCTTACAAGAAAGCAGCCTGAAGGGAAAAAGAGAAATATGAATCCCTTCCATGAGATACTTACAATACAGGGAAAAAAACCCTTTCTTCTAAGCAAGACCTTTACACCGTGGGGCTCTTGTCACATTTTCCTACCTGTGGCTAAACCTGCCGAGCTGGCAGCACAATCTGCTGCTACCTCGGGACTGTATTTTCACTATTGTGCAAAATTTCAAGGACAGCTTTTTTTTTATTTCTCCTTTACTTTTACTGTAAGAGGCAGAAGTCCTTCTCATTCTGTTATCTCAGTGTAAATTGAAAACAAAGCCTGGAAACTCTGCAGCATTACTGCGGATTTACAGTTCTATAACCGAGAGGAGAAAAGTGCCCCTAAATATTCTAGGGTATTGTGGAATGGTTTTACAGGAGAGAAAGATATTACTTTAAGGATAAAATAGAGAAATTAATCAAAAAGGATTAAAGTCAGAAAAAAATCTGACACTTCCAATCACTTAAACAGCACAAGAATGAAATCAACTTGTCTTACCATAGCTATATTACACTAATCCATTTCTTTTGGTTTTTTTTTTTCCAGGAGAAAGAGGTGTAAAGTAATTGCAGAACTAGCTGGACCCCAGGAGTGTATTGCTGCAGAAGAAAAGTAATCCACTGAGAATTTTCCCAAAGCTTTTTAGAACAAACCTTATTGCTAGAATGAAATTGCTCTTTGGTAAGACACTGACGTCTGCTTTCTGTGCGGGACATGCACGCAGGGAAGCGTAAGGGTAGCACACAGAATCCCAGTCTGCTGGGTGCTGGAAGGGACCTCTGGAGACCATCCAAGTCCAACCCTTCAGCTAGAGCAGGGGCACCCACAGCAGCTCACCCAGGATCACAACGTCCAGGTGGGTTTAGAATCTCTCCAGAGAAGGAGGTTCCATAACCTCTGGGGGCTGCCTGGTTCAGTGCAGAATGTTTCATATCCTTGCTTGCTCCTCAGTCTTTCTGCAAAGGTGGTCAGTAGTGGTACCAACAGCTGTGTGGGGTGATGGGAGAAGGTCCAAAGAACATTGTAGGGCCTCATGGCCCACAGAGACCAGAAGAGGAGAGCCACCAGAGCAGAACTCAACCAGCTACCATCACTGCTGGTAGTGGGAGGGAGTCAGGAAAAGTCACCAAGGCTGCCAACATTTCCTCTCCCCTGCTCCTGACAAGCCTACAGCAGCCAGCCAAGCACTGAGCAAAGCAGTGCCACAGGAGAAGCAAAGGCCAAACACTGAGAGTAAAGCAAACCCCCCACATTCTTGCAATGTCTTTGTCTCCCAGCAGCCAAGCCCAAGAAGGCAGCCTGTCAGAAAGCACTCCTGTGCTGCACAAAGAGTTATACAGCACTCACACCAACCAACACTTGAACCACTGACCCCAGGATTTATGGGGTTTGGGTCTGGAAGGCAAAAACAGGCTGCAAGAACCTGGTTCTAAAAAAAGAGAGCAAGAACACAAATGTTCATTATTTCAAAGTCTCTTTGTCTGTGTTGCCAGGTCACTGACAGACATGGCCTGGAAAATTGTTCTCTTGACACCTTAACCTTGGGAAAGTACAACAGAAAAGTCATTAGTATCAGAGTGTATTAAGAAACAAAACCTGCTTCAGCAAAATTATTTTTTTTTTAATCTAGATTTGTTGTGATTATTTTTTATTTTAAGTTAATGTTACCAAAATCTTTAAAGGTTTGGGAGGAAAATAAAATCTAAGCAGTGTAAGCTGAGGCAGAGTGCTTTGAAATGTAAGAAAATGTCTTCTCATTTGGGCTTACTCAAACCAACAGAGGCATTCTACATTTACTTAAATGCAGAATCTTACCACAGGCAGGGGATACAGAACTGTTTTTATAACAATTTGCTCAGCCAAGTACCATGAGACTCTTTATCCCTACCTGGTGAAAAGGATTACAGAATGCTGGGTTTGACTGAGCCTGGCTAAATGAGCATTACTTATATGAAATACCTTCAAAGAACTTCATGCTGAAGTCAGTTAAAGCTGATGCAAAAACAAGTATTTTGAGATATCAGTGTAATCGTGGCAGTGACAAAATACAAACAGACCTTAAATTTCCATTAATCACTGCATTTGCCAGTTTGTCTTTGCTACTGGGGAACAGCAAAACCCTCACACCGCACATTTGCAACCTCCTTTGATTTTCAGGTGAATAGAAAGTTCAGCTGGGATGAAAAGCTCAAGGTGAGGCTGCAGTGTGAGTGCAGCCCAGACAACAACTGTGTGCTGGGCTGCAGCAAGAGCAGTGTGGGCAGCAGGGCAGGGACACCTCCCACTAGAACAGGCTGCTCAAGGCCTCATCCAGCCTGGTACTGAACACCTCCAGGGAGGTGCTGAAAAGGGGCCTGTGGGAAGGATGGAGAGGGACTTTTTACCAGGATATGTAGTGACAAGACAAGGGATAATGACTTTAAACTGATTGAAGGTAGATTTAGATTAAATACAAAGAAGAAATTCCTTGCTGGGAGAGTGCTGAGGCACTGGAACAGGTTGCCCAGAGAGGTGGTAGATGTCCTGTCCCTGGAAGTGTTAGAAGCCAGGTTAGATGGGGCACTGAGCAGCCTGGTCTAGTGGAAGAGGTACCTGCCCATGGCAGGAGGTTGACACTAGATGATATTTAGGTCCCTTCAAAACAGTGTGGGATTCTGGTTTCTGCATAGGTGGGTTTAGGAGAGATGCACCCACTGGCTGACAGGTTACTTGAAAAAGGATTTCTTTGTTCCTATAGCTTGGAGCTTGCTTCCAAGTAACTGATTTGTCCAGTGGAAATATTTTGATCTCAACAAGATTTCTAGGTTGTAGTTCATGGGAGGCCCTGACCTTGCTAATTGTACTGGCTTCCAGCTTCTGTATGCTGCTTCTCCCTCCTGCCTGTTGCCTCCTTGACTCCTGCTGCTTGCAGCACTGCTGAAGGCAGAGATTCCTCCCTAGACACATACCTTGACAAGAAGTGCTGTCACTGGGAAGCAGCTGAGGAATTCTTATGCACTGAGTAATTGCACACCAAGAGGATTTTCTTCCTTACAGCTGCTTCAAATCAGGCCTTAAATTAATTCTCACCTGAGCTCCTCACATGCATGGTCACTATATGCTTAACCCCTGGTAAGAGACTTGGGAATCCACTGTCCTTCCACTGCTACACCACACTGCATCAGCAGCTCTACACAGATCCTGGCATTCCTCTGTTAGGATTGTTTGCTTGTGGCATTGTTTGTCCACCTGCTGGTCTGATCCCAAATGCCATAGTCCAGCATCTGGATCTGCTGGCTGATGTCCAACACGTGGTAAATTGCTAGCATGCATTTTCTCTTCCATTTTCCCCTCTGTACACTCGATTTCTTTTGCTGTCATTAAAGCCAGAGTCCCTGTGCTGGTTATTTTCCATTATCATGTTATTTTATCTATTAGCAGACAAAAGGCAACAGGAAAAGTACTCCACTGGCTTCTATCTGCTAAATTTTACATTTCTATTTTTACACCAGTTTTGTTTCCATTCATCTGTCTGTTTTCATGGATTCCCTAACTTAATGAATTATCTCTGTCTGCTCCTTTTATTCTCTGTGTTTAGTATAAACCTCTCACTAGAGGTTTTTTTTAATGTCTAGAGAGCTTGACAGACTTAGGATAGATTCTCTGAATGCTCATTTGATCTCCTTCTTTGTTCTTCTTCCTAATCTATCAGGAATGAACTCATCTTTTAATACTTGATAATTGCATGAGCCAATCACTTGGTGTGGCTCAGCTAAACAGTTCTTTAGTGTTTATCCAGGTCTTTGATTGCACAGGTTGAGTATCTTTCTTGTGACATTTTTGTGGCCTGCAAATATTGCTGGAGTGCTGCTGGAGCTTTGCGTGGATGCCTTTGTTTGCTGCTAGCTAATTGCTGGGGGTCTGTGTAATAAATGGTGCTGCTGCTCCTGTTCTATTTGCCTTTTCACACAGCACCCACTGTGATTTGAAGAACAGTCAACAGCAAACACGTTGGGTTTAGTGTCCATCTGCTCAAAGATTGGAGTTTGGTATTTTTCCATTAATACACTTTGATCTTTCTGGTTTGTTTGCTTTTGTGTACCTGTAGGAATAATTTGACTTTTAACTTTCTGTTCTCCCCTCAGCATGAGAAGAAAGAAGGATCAAACCTGTTTAGGCTTTTGTCTTTTCTCCCCTCAGAGAATTTTCTCCTCAGCTTTAGCAGGCATATTATCATACTCCCTACGGACTGCTACCTAACATAATTCTCCCTGTTGAGGGAAGTAAATTGCTGCTAGAGCAAACCCTTTTCCAACATCCAGCAAGTTTCCTGTGGCCCACAGAACCCAAACACCACACCGTGCTTTTACCCACCATCTGCTGGCTCTTTTATCTGTTAATTAACTATTTACTCCTTGCAGCTCTCCTGTCATGCTTTGAATGAAAGTTTCTCTGAGCACGGGGTTTGCAAACACTGACAGAACCTAAACCACGGCCAAAAAAAGTGCACACACTTCATCTGTCACTGTCACAAAGACAGCCAATTACAAATGATCTGGCAGAGCTGCTTTAATCTAACCTCTTTTTATGCTGCTCGCCATTAATTTGCCAAACCCGAACCGTATCGCGGAGAGAGAAGAGTTCACTTCCAAAGCAAAATCAGGAGGGAAAAGTAGCCAACAAAACCTCCAAAAATCGGTGGAAGCTGCTAATGCATATTTATGCCTTCATCTGGAAAGGAGGCAGGAGGCTAGCTGGCAGTTTTGCTGATTGCTCACCTCTCTGTGTATCCTGGACATGAGGATCTAAAGGTTGTGGGAGCAGCCCATGGCATTAGCTGCAGAGCAGTGCTACAAACATGGATCATTGCACAGGGAAATGGAACTTCCCAGAGAGAATCAGAGCAACCCAGGCCCAGTCCCAATTCAGGAATCTTCTAGAGAGGCTAAAATATTATTTGTGCTGGATTCAGGCTGGATTTGGAACCATTTGTAACCATTTGTAACTGCATCTGAGGGCTGGCTGTTAGGCTCTGGCTGCAGACACTTCCTGTTCATTGGCCATGGCCTTTTGTCTTTCTCCTTTTAAATTCTGTGCAATTTTCTTCAAAAAGGCTCATTAACTGAAAATTGACTTTTACAGTGGCAATGACTGAGCCCTGATAAAATAAAGGAGTCAAACCTGGCCAATCACCATCATTATGGAGACCTTAGAGTAGCCTTCCAGGATCTGAAGGGGGCTACAGGAAGGCTGAGGAGGGAATATTGACAAGGGCTGGGAATGCCAGGACAAGGGGAATGGGTTTGAAGTGGCAGAGGGGAGATTGAAAGTGGATGTGAGGAGGAAGTTGTTTGCAGTGAGGGTGGTGAGACACTGGCACAGGTTGCCCAGGGAGGTTGTGGAGCACAGAATCACCCAACGTGATCAAAGATCACGTTGGGTGATTCTGTGCTCCACAACCTCCCTGGAGGGTCTTCTGTGCTCCACAACCTCCTTGGAGGTGTTGAAGGCCAGGTTGGAGGAGGCCTTGAGTGAGCTGTGCTAGTGGGAGGTGTCCCTGCCTATGGCAGGGGGTTGGAACTGGCTGATCCTTGAGGCCCCTTCCAACCTTCCCATTCTATGATGATTTTAATAAATTTAGACTATGGGAACGTTTTCAGAAGCATGATTGCTTGTTTCAAAAAATCATCTTGAAGACCCTGGAAGTGAGGAGGCAGATTTTTCAAGGTACCTATGTGGTATGTATGATATATAATACTACCTATGCAGTATGTACAAGAATCATCATCATAATCTATTCAGGCTCTTTAGAAGAGAGTTGGCTCCCAGAGCAGTTCTAGAGATATCACTGGAGATATCCTCTAGGTATGATACTTTAGATGACATCACTAAACCTGCCCATAGGAGTCTAAGCATTACTGATTTCAAAGCTATCAAGTGGCAGATCACCTCTGAAAACTGGACACAGGAAGCCAAGTTTTATAAACAAATCTTTCAGCTTGGGTCATGCAGTGACTGTGAGGTAATTCCCACAAGCTGCTCTCCCCTCCTGGGGCACTCACTAGACAGAAACTCAAAGAGCTGAGTCTGTTTGATGCAAACCTTTCTACTGCTTTACCACCACCAAACCCATAAAAATTTAAGATATGCAACAAACATGCCTGGAGGAGAAACTTTCATCATCTAAATTATTTGTCCAACAAGCTGCTTACATAAAATATGGCTGGCCTGGTGGTGGTGCTTTTTGGCTTGGCTGTTTTTTTCAGCAGCATCAAGGCCAGCCACGATCAAGCTCTAAAATCACTCCTGCCAAATGCTGTGCACAGTGGTAGGTATTAAGATTTCTCTTTTTTTTTTTGCTACACAAATCTGCAAAGCATGTTTCATGAATATTAACAAGAAGCTGCAAGAGCAGATTCAATGATGTTGGAATGGGAGATGTCTCCAGAATCATACTGATAGCTGCAAGGGGGACTGGGTGCTGATACCTCTGGTCCAGATGGCTACACAGGTGTCATCAATTAGAAAGCACTTTAAAACATGTTTATTTTTCAGTGGTAAAGATAGCACTACCTGACTGAGCTGTATGATTCCAGTCACTTGGTGGCTCAACAAATGCTGCCTTTAGCCAAGTCACAACAATAAACATATTTTGTATATCATGAAAGCTGGGTATGAACCACTGAGGAGGCTTTCTCTAAAAGCATGCAGTTATTTACACTTATGGAGAGTAAAGTAGGTATTAAAACACTGTTGCTAACAAAAACCCATTTTGGACAGGCACAGAGAACAGCTGTTTCCCAGGAAGTGGAAATAAGACCCATTGCTTGCTGGTTTACCACCAGCACGACATCCAGAAACAGTAAAATCTCCACCATCCTAAGTAAAAGTAGATTCAGGAGAGCAAAAAGCAGCTCCTGTAGAATGCTGCCTCTCTTCCTATTGATATTGGTATTGACATTCTTCAGCCTGGAGAAGAGAAGGCTTCCAGGAGACCTTAGAGTAGGCTTCCAGGAGACCTTAGAGTAGGCTTCCAGGATCTGAAGGGGGCTACAGGAAGGCTGG